>JAZHEH010001378.1:1015000-1087500 GCA_036589455.1 Ateles fusciceps
GATTCAGTTTTCTAAGTATGCAAAAAAGTTACTAAAATCTAAACATGGAAGAGTTGTACTGGAGATATAATCAAGAAACCACTGAGGTTGTTGACAGTAATAAATGACTCTATTTCTAAATATAATATTCATATTGGTTATATGATAATAAATTCCTGGGAAATGTAAACTTTATGTAAAACTGTAGTAATTTACTTTACAAGTGGCATGCATGAGTAGCTGAAAGACAGAATTCCTACCCATCAGATGGGAATCTCATTTGATTTCTAGCCTATTCTCTCGTAGTCTATCCATAACTAATACCCACTATCACCTGTGATTTACACAGCCACACATATTTGTTTCTCCTTAATATATTTATTGAATAAATTAAAGTTCAATGAAATTGTATTAAATAAATAAAAACTATTTTTAATACAATCTTTGACATATAAAATACCTGATTAATGTAGGTAATTTAGCAATTTTTTCCTCCAAAACTGTGCACATTACATTCTAGCTATATGTAATCAAAGTGCTCTCTACAATATTATAATTTCAAATTTCCGATTGGGAATCAAATGCAAATCATGATAACTGTGGTATTATGAATTGTAAATAGATAATATTCTAATTCAGTGGTTTACTGCATGTATATTTTCCAATTTATATAATCAAGCCACATGCTCATTAGCCAACTTGATAGTAGAAATGACTTCCATTGGATATTATATGCATCAAGCACTCCAGACATATATTATCTCACTTAACTCTGAAAAGAAATTTACTGTCCCCATGAAGGCCAGACCCTGTGCTAAGTATATACAAAGAGGTGAGAAGACATAGCTCCTGCCCTGAAGAAGTTTGGGCTGAACACTAGTGGATAAGAAGACATACATATCCTGTGTAAGGAAAGAAACAGAAGTCTTGTAGGAAAGGACAGAGGATGTTTGAGAAACTTGAAAATTCAGTGTGACGTGATGATCATCAAGGTGCATGGGGTAAAATGCAAGTAAATATTAAAGTCTATATTTTATACCAATTGCCCATCATTACAGGGCTGTTAACGAATATCTTACAGCAAAGATTTTCTTCAATTGTCATTGAAATATTATTGCAAGCTCTGCTTCTAGCAATAATTCATATAATAATAAAACCAGTATCTTAAGCAAGCTGAGCTATGGCTTTGCATATGAAATCTGCCATCTACTTAAGAAAAAATTCTGGGATCCAAATAAATTTGTTGTTGTCCAGTGTTATGAATCACAGAACCAAAAGTGATGGCATTAAGTTCCACACTTATTTCCCAGGCTTGGAAACTGAGGAGGAAAATTACATGGGTAGGTAATATTTAGAGAGAGTATTTTGTAAGAGACTTTGAGATGTGCCAATATATTTAGATGGTATAAGTCAAGGAGAAGTTGTGTGTTAGATAATTTTAAAAGTGAAAATAATCATGGCTCTATAATACGTATTAACAGTATCAAAATATAGAAAATTTTAAAGAAAATAGGTTTTTAGTCTATGCAATTCTATATAGTCACAGGAGACACAGGTTCAGATATAGTTGTTGTATGTAACATTTAGTATTGATTAATTTGTATAAGATCAATTTAGAATTTAAAAGAAAAATGCCATTTGTTTAATTTTTATTGATACATAATAGATGCATATATTTGGGGGTATATGTAATAGTTTTAGACATTATATAATTTTTAAAGATCAAATCAGTAGAATTGGGATATCCATCTCCCTAAATATTTGTCTCTTCTTTATGCTAGAAATATTTGAAATTATCCTTTTCTAGGTATTTTGAAATATACAATAGGTTGCTATAAACTATAGTCACCCTATTGATCTATTGAACACTAGGTCTTATTTCTTCTATCTAACTGTCTATTTGGACCCATTAATCCTCCCTCCTCCCCACTATTCTAAACAGCATCTGGAAACCAGCAACCTACTACCTTTATGAAACCTGCTTTTGTAGCTCCCATATATGTGAGAACATGTGCTAATTGTCTTTCTGTGCTTAGTTTATCTCATGTAACACAATGACCTGCAGTTCCATTCATGTTGCTGCATTTTTGAAGACTTGATCTTGATTCAAGTTAGAATTTTTAAACAATGAGAAATGTACAAATAAAAATATATTCCAAAATTTGAAAACAGTGATACATAATAATTTTCTTTCTAAAGGGCTTTGTATGAAAATGGTCCATAAGGTTGCATGCTAAGACTAAAATAGACAAAAATCCAAATATGGCCAGTTTACTAACTACTTTATTGCCTTTTGTGCTCTGTCCTTCATGTTAGATTATCAACATGAAAAGTTTTTATACGAAGATGTTGAACACTGGAAATTTTGAGCACTGTTCACTAAGCAGAATATGACACAAAATAAGTACTTTATGGCCTGAAGCGAATCCCCTGGAATTCCTGCCTCTCCTCAGATTAGTCCTGCTTCTAAAATGTGGTGTCCTGAAATTATCAGCAGTGAAAAGTTTTCTTTTTTCTTATGAGAACAAATGAAGAGAAAAGACTTAACTGTAGGAGAAATTACATATTAAGAAAAAAATTCTGTATAATTTTAGCGAGGAAAGGGAGAGACAGAGAAAGAGAGAGGCTGATTTGCATTTCATTTGTTTTCATTCACATATCTGGTTTTCAGTAAATATTTACTCATTGATTACATCACATTGGTAGACTTAATCCAAGACCAAAATACAATAACAAATTAGGTATGCAACAGTTAGTCCCAACTCTAAATGCTTAAGTTTTCTATAGTTGGAGGAAGTTAATGTTACAGGCTTATCTCTACCATATATTTAATTTTTGATCAATCAAAAATAGGTAAATTGTATAATAACAAAGAATGTGCATATTGACTTACAGGCAAGGTAAGAAGTATGCTCCAAAATTTTTGAAAGTACAGCAATTTACGAAAAACCAAAACAAATTATTCATGAGAGACCAATACTGTAAACTAGTATCAATGGACAAATGCGTGGAATATAAACAGAGAGATCCAGCATCAAGAAACAGTGAGTCTATTTATATACTACAAATGTCAGTTATTATGGCCTATTCCACTATATTTAGAATGAGGGAAAAGATTGGCAATGTTTTAAAACATAGAAAGCTCTTGGGAACTCCGGATGTTTGGAAAAGCTGAAAGACAGTTGTTTTTTAAGCCATGCTATGTGCTGTCTCAGAGTTTCCCTAAGCACATATTGTTGACAAACTCCTGAGTTTAATCGAAGTATCTCTCTTAATCTTTAAAGCATGTCTCCTTATAATTGAGATGACTGCAAAGGTTATTATAATTCTTTTACTTCTTCTTTTCTTTTTCTTTTTGGAAACAGAGTTTCGCTCTTGTGGCCCAGGCTGGAGTGAAATGGTGTGATCTCAGCTCACTGCAACCTCCGCCTCCCAGGTCCAAGGGATTCTCCTGCCTTAGCCTCTCAAGTAGCTGGGATTACAGGCATCCACCACCACTACTGGCTAATGTTTGTATTTTAAATCGAGACAGGGTTTCACCATGTTGGCTAGGCTGGTCTCAAACTCCTGATCTCAGGTGATCTGCCCTCCTCGGTCTCCCAAAGTGCTGGGATTACAGGCATGAGCCACCACGCCCGGCCAATTACTTCTCTCTCTCTCTCTCTCTCTCTCTCTCTCTCTCTCTCCTATATATATATATATATATATATATTTTCCTGTGATATATATTTATATATATATAATGACACATATTTATATATATGTTTGATGTATAGATACAGATATATACATATATGTATATTTTATTTGTTTAGGCTGGAACCTATATGTAGGTTCACATCCAAATATATACATATGTGTGTGTGTCTGTGTGTGTGTGTATATATATATATATGTATATTTGAACATGCTTAAATTATACTCTCCCTAAGCTGAAAACCCTACGTGAGTATTCTTTATTTTTAAAATGGAATGAATTTACTCAGTAGTTAAAACCACTGGTCCTTCAACTAACATTGACTTAATTCTTTTGTGTAATAGAATGGAGACAATATCTATTTAATATTAAGAAGAACATAAAGTGTTTAAGTTACTGATGCTTAAGATTTCAGACCACAGTGATTCTCAGCATACAAATAAATGTTGGCATCTATTTTTGGAATTAGTGTTTTCTAAAGAATTATTGCCTTTTGAATAATTTAGTTGGTAGACAGCAAATTACATACAGGTTCAAGCCTAAAATGACATAAACATGCAATTAATTTCTTTACAAATATTTCTAAATGAAGCTACTAGTTTGATATAGATATGAGTGGTAGGAAAGTTACAGGGATATTATGAGACCCATGATAAATGTTATCATGAAAGAAAACAATTTTTAATTTAGTAGTCTCTATCAATCTAGAAAGCCCATGAATATTTACTATTAATTCACTATGCAAAAACAAGATAAAAGAAAGTACATGCAAGAGAAAAGCATCACATAACAAAAAGCTTTCTAGAATAGTACCAAAATCTATTACAATTTTGGTATTACATACACACATTTGAAATCAATTATAGTTTCATGTTTCTAGGGAGAATCTTAAAAATTTATTTTTCACTTTAAAATATATGTTAAAATATAGAGAAACTTTTGGGCTATGATCAAGGACTTTGCAGCAAAACAATTCAGAAAACCTTGAAATAAGTACCATTAGTGATACAGTAAGTTTTTATGTATATTCATGGTCAGAATGTTCTAATGTGTTTAATATAAATGTACTTTCTAAAGGCCAGATAATTCCACCTTTGGCCTTGCTATTAATCCTTAAAGCACGTGATCACCAAAGTTGTTTTAACTCTTGTCTGTCTGTTAGAATCTTCTAGTAATTCAGCCCACAGATCAGTATGCACTCAAAGACTGCCTAGTCTGTTTAAAGCAAATGTAGTACACAGAAGACTCCCAGTCAGCTTACATTCTAGTAGTGGAAGGATACCAACGAAGAAATAACTTTCAAATAACAAAACAAATACTTCAAAACATGCCTAGATCAACCTAGTATATTATTTCAAAATATGCTCCATGGTGGCAAAATAATAATAATAATAATAAATAAATAGATTAAAATCATAACATACGAAAAAGAAACAGTTATGAAAAATATAGGTCAATTAAAAGGATAACGTTGCACAAAGCTCTCCAACAAAAATTCCGGTAAGATTTATTATTCCAATTCTAGTACCGGTCATTCCTTTTGTGTTTTTCTCTTCACTACCATCTCTGGACTTCTACATTTCTCTCTTACCCCTTCTTCACCATGGTTCTGCAAGAGAATTTAGCGCTAATATCTTGACATTCATTATATAACATAAATTAGCTTCCTTCTTATGCATCCCAAGTTAAACTTTTTAAATAGTATCTAAGGGAAAATTGAGAAAACAATGACTTAAATAATTTTCTGAGGGCTTTGTTCTTTAGCTCAACCCTAGTGGAGAATGATTGTGAAACCCATACAATTAATTATTATATTTAAATATCATTACTTAAAATGAGAATTTGATGAAACTTTATGTTTTACCACTATACTAATTTTTACAATATTGCTATGCATGGGTTTCTGATTAAATATCAAAGGTATAGGTCAAAATATATATGATGGATAGTATCTATGACATTTTTCTTTATTGTTAATGAAAAGCTTGTGAAAAATGTAAGTTAGAAATTTAGAGACCAACTGAACTACTTGTGCACTGCATTAGAATACTTAATATAAATAACACTTGATATCAAATTTCACAATAATAAAAAATGATTAATGCCTCTTTTTCTCAATTATGCCTAGAAGTTAACATGTTAGTACCTAGATTATTGTTTTCTCACTGACATTCCATAGCTCAAATAATCTAATTTGTAGAAATATACTCCTTCTCCCTAAGGCACTTAGCAGAGCTATTTTTATGTTGAAAGGGGAATGTTTTATGTAAGCACTTTTACTTTTTGTGAGTAGTCTTTTTGGTGGAAAAAAGGTACCCCTCCTTAACTTAATCTCTCTCCACAGATTTAGTCCTATTAAATTATTTAAATACCCAATTGTGTTTCCTTTCCTTGTTGACAGCTGATTAATTGTGCCCTTTTAATGTTTTCCAAAGAAATAATCCTTATTCACAACACTGATTATTTGATGGCTATGTCAAAAAAAGAGAAGCAAATTGTCCTATCCATATCTATAAAGTTTCAAAATATTAAGTTAAAATTAAAAATACATGGAAAGGCTCTTATATTCACAATTTAACACTTATAATTTGAAAGCATGTATTTGCATCTCCAAGAATAAATTTCTAATATACTGACTAAAATAATATTTTAATTTTTCATGAAATTATGAAATAGGGGATGAAAATATAATTTTTGCCTGTGAAAATGTTTGGTTGATATTAACAAAAATATAAGAAACTTCTGTAGCTATGTAGAACCTGGGCTTTCTTGGTATATTTTGAAACAACTGCTAGTACACTAACATATAAAATATATCTCTGTTTCCTTATTGGTCCATTAACTATGTTTTTTAATTTAAAAGAAGAGAGAATCATCCTTTCCATACTGTTATTGTTCTGTTATGCTAAGTAAAATGACAATGACCCTAAAGCCACTGAAAAAGTCAAATAGCAGACCCTTTAGGAACTGAGAGATAACGATTGGGACTTTTTTTTAATGTACTGGTAACTAAATTGTAACTTACCTATTGTATAAGAGAAGTGCTGCAGGTCTTCATTTATATCTCTTTTTGTTGAATAGGTTTAATTTGTACTTAATATTGTAGGTTTTAAAAATCCTTATATATATATTTTTTTACATGATGTAGAGAGGTATTTCTTCTGTGATTAAAATCTAGTTCATATATTGAATTGGAAAAACACGAAATATATAATCATACATTACCTTTTTCAATATGCATCCTTTTCGACTCATGTCCATGTCATGACTAGCCAAATCCCCCTCTTTGGGCCCAGGGAGTACATTTGGTGATAAGCCCATCAGCATCTGGTTCATGGACAATCCATTCTGATGAACCGCTGTTAAACCCAAAAAACAAACAAACAAAACAAAACACAAAAACACCATAACACACAAGGTTCAAATAAGTTAATTAAACTCTTTTGGACTCAACAGTAAATATAGTATTAATATAATGGTCTAACTTTAAATTTATAATCTATCCCTAAAAACACTGTGATAAATAACATGATAATTCATCAGACTAAGCAGAAAATACTGAAAATGACATCACCTCACTTTATTTTTATTTTGCATAAAATAAAGTTTGTATGGAAAAGATACAACTTTAAAATATAAGACTAATATAGTAGAAATTGCCATTTGGCAAACACCATTAATAATAATTGATTGCTTCAGAGATCAAGGGATAGATAATTCTAAAACTAGTGAGTGGAAGTTTGGTAAAGAACAGGATATTTGCATAGTCTTAAGATATTTTGTCACAACATACTATCTACAAAGGTAAACAACAACAGCAACAAAAAGTAATATTGCAATAGAGAAACCTGGTAGTCAGGTTAAGAAAGTGATAAAATTATTGCTGGTATTGTAGAAATGTGTGTCTCCTGAAGTGATTCACTAAGAAAGACACACTATCACAGCTGTGTGATTCCTGCCAAACATCCATAAGCTATGTCTAATCAGAGAGGAAACATAAAAAAACTAAACTGAGGGACATTCTACAAAATAAATGGCCTGTACTCAAAAAAAGTGTTGTTACTGAAAGACAAAAAGGACTAAGGAACTGTTCCGGGTTAAAGAATACTAAGAGAATATGAGAAATAGTTGTAGTGTGTGATCCTAGATTGGCTTTTGTATCAAGAAAAAAAAGACTTGCTTTTAAAAATATTGGTGGGAAAACCAGTGCAATTTAAATAAAAACTGTAGTTCAAATTTTAGTACTATCATAATATTATTTTCCTGATTTTGATCATTTTTCTTTTGTTATGTAAAAAAAGTCCTTGTTTGTAGAAGATAAATGATGAAGAGTTTGAGGTGAAGATGCATTTAATTTATGATAGAAGGACTAGGTGACATTACGCCTTTATTGAGATATCACTTTCAGAGACCTTCATGGGTTGATTGATGAGGTAAATCAGGATGACGAGCACATAAGAATGATTTGTATTATATTTGAAAATTTTCTGTAAGTCTAAAATACTTTAAAGTAACATGTTAGAAATGAATATACATGTATGTGCACATATATGTATATGCATATATATGTGTATGTGTGTGAATGTGGATGTATTTCCACTTCAACAATTACGATATCCCAGGCATACAAAAATGTATTCTTTGTTTCTATAAAAAATTTTAAAAATAGTATAACCATTAATAAAATTATATGAATGTATAACAAAACTCTTTCAAATCTTCCCCAAGCTGTCCATCATTTTCATTTTATTACAAAAAAAAATGTTTTTCTCTAGGACAGCACCTTTCCAATGACAATATCTCATAATGAAACCAATATTTATCATTAAACTTCTGATTCTAGTGTTAACATATCATAAAAATACACAGTAAACATTTTATTTTAAAATTATTTTAAAGTAGTTTATAAAGTTATAAAATTAAGAAAATATGTTTCAGGCAGGCCAAAGCAAGTATATATATTTAGTATTATGTTGAACTATATAATTGCCAATAATTGACTACCTTTTATTTATAATTATTTACATAGCATTTAACTTAATCTTTAAATTATCTACTTCAATAGCTCCCAGATCAACAGTTTTCACATTATGCATACATTCCTTTATAATCTACAAAGTCACTTTCTAGAAAAATGCTTTCCTATTATGAAAATATTCTCAACAACCAAATAACTTAAATAAATTTTGTGTAATTAGATAAAGTTTATGCTATAAACATAATTTCATAAAATAATAGCTAAATTCTGGAAAAGCAATATATATAGGTTTTATCAACCAAGTTATTCTCTTTTAATATAGTCATTTATCAAAAGAACAATCTGATATAATTGTACAGACACAAAATTATCTGTTAATTGGATGGCATTTTAACTTTATTCTTAATTTTCTTGGCCATAAGGACCAAGATTAAATATTATGGAAATGTTATGAAATAAAATACAACTCTACTTCCCAAATTTTAATAATAACAACATATGGCAATAGTATGCATTATTGATTGTTACTAATTCAAATTCTCAAATTTAGCTAATTTCAAATTATTTAATCCACTGATCACCAGAATGAGTTAGAAATATATGCTTTTTAAATTTATTATTTTGAATTTGACTCATTTCTCTTTGTGGATATCTCCATTAACACAAGAATAAAATTTAAAACTTAGTGAATTACAAAATGGAAGGGTAGGATTTGAGGAATGATGCTGAATAATCCATAAACAGTGGACCTAGACACTAGGTATTTGAGAATTGGTTGTGTTTACTTCAGAAACCAATCTAGAAGGTTACTTATTTTCTCTGTTTCATGGCTCAAATCTTTATATGTGGCATCAAAGAGAGGAAATTTATATCAGGACCTGTTAATGTTGTGTCATACCTCATGATATTGCAAACTGGGAAACATAATTTTGAGAGATGGCTATTGCTACAGAGCTTCAGAACATGATCCATCTGAGATCTATTTGGAATGAGGGCATGTTGATTAGAAAAGCCAGCTGAACCTAATAAAGTTTAAAATGGTGACAAGTAGAAGTAGGAGACCTACGGATTCTGTCAGAAGAGCTCTCAGTCCGTGCAGGGGAGCTGGACACGCTGCTGCTGCGATGTGATGATGGGTGACTGCCGGGCCTTCTACCCTCCTCCAGAGAGGGGGCAGGTGAGGGGCTATCGGGAACACGCTCCTGCACCACCAAGGGAAGGAAGGAGGGAAGAAAAGAGGTTAAATACAATGGAATTTTACTTAACGAATGTTGGTTTTTCTCAATACAGTAAGAGATGTAAAGAGAATGAACACTTTATTTCATCAGCATTTAACTGTACTAAAAGATATGTTTATCTTGAGCAAAGCCAAATAAAGTAGAAAAAGATGATTTATGAAACTATGGTTCTACAGGTAAGCATGATTGTAGTCATGGCAAATGTCAATCCACTCTAGAGAAAAAGTAAGCCCTAAGAAGACACCCAAAAATATCCACATAAGAACCCATTAGACAACAAAGAATTCAGAGAATAAAAGATTATTTATCATTTTGAAGAAATCTTTAAATATATTCCCTTGTTTCTGCAAGTATCTAAAGGTCATGTAATATATACATTATCAACATGACTGACCATAATAATCATACCAGAGGAGTTTTTAACAGGTATTCCATCTGGGTACTGCTCTGGACATAGTCACATTTTAAGGCATCATGGAAATGGGTTATTATTTAATATTGGAATAATTTTCTTTGATTTAAATAGTTTTCAGAGTACCTACCACACCTAGCTTCAATTCAACCACACAAATGTATTAAGGGCAAATTTGTGAAATACGTATCAATTGTGTCCCAGGGAAATTTGGTACTGTGTTTCCTCATACTCTATTTTATGTCAACACTCTTGTTTTCTCCATACCTCCATCTCTAAGCTCTGTACATTCTCCATCACACAAATATGCAGGTGGATTATATAAATGCCTCCAATTAGCTATTATAAATGGCGTTACAGATTAAGAAGAAGACACCTATTGGTGTTCTTGTTTGAGCGACAAAATATACCTTCAGTTATTAACAGATACAGGACTTGATGAACTGTCTTTGCAATAATTAATAAATAGTTAAAACTCTGGAAGAAAACTACATAAAGTATGTAGATGTATAATGTACTTATAAGTAGTGAGTACATTATTCTTTATTAGGGTGAAAACACCCTAATAAATATGACATAGAGAAAAAAAGTTCTAAAATATTGTTGGCCTGTAGGAGGCTCATGTTTCCAAAATGTCAATGTTAACATGGAAAACAAAGAGGAGTTTCCAGGCTTTGTACTGCCAGTGAGAATGGTGATCATGCTCATCTTTGGTCAAAGTGATTTTATTAGCAATATGATGGCCTGAAATCCTACTGCACATCAGAATCACCCTGGCAAGTTCTTAAATGTGCTTATGCTTCACTTTGACTCCCAGAGACTCTGGTTTACTGAGTATTATGGCTTAATTGTGTCCCCCAAAAAGATACATTGAAGCCCTAACCTTTGGTCCCTGTGAGCATGAATGTATTTGAAAACTGAGTTTTTGCAGACATAATTAGTTAAGATGAGAATATACTGGATTAGGATGGCTTCTAATCCCATATGATTCGTGCCTTTACAAGAAGATGTGAAGATAGGAGGGAGAATGTCATGTGACCATTGAGGCAGAGATTAAACTTATGCAGCTTCAAGCCAAGACATGCCAAGGATTGCCAGCCCCTACCAGAAGCTATGGAAAGACAACAAAGGATTTCACCTAGAATCTCAAAGGGAGCATGGCCCTCATAAACTCTTGATTTTGAACTTCTAGACTCCAGTAATGCAAGATAACTCCCTCTGGTTTTAAGCTACCCAGTTTCTGGTTCTTTGTTACAGTGGCCCTAAAAAAACTAATACACTAGGTCTAAAATGGGACCCAGACTTCAGTATTTTTTTAAGACTCTCCCTACGATTTTAATATGGAGCCAAGATTGAACTGTACTTTCGTCATACTCTTTTAATTTTTCAATGCTGTACACTGTCAATAAACATCTTCAGCAGATATGCTGAGACTTCATTTTGGAAAGCACGACAAATAAAATGAAAATAAGCAGAAAAAATAGCCAAGCACTTTTCCCAAATCCATGTAATAAAATGGTTTCCTAACATATATTCCATGGAATTAAAAAAAAGAAGTGCTATGAGAAACTTCATGACAAAACAATATTGTAAAGAAAGAAAAAAAGTCAATTAAATGTTACTCTTATAAGTTGCAATGCATTATTAGAATCTTGTCGTAATGATAATGTGTTGAACTTTAAGAGTTTCTGGACAGGACTAACATGTGTTTATAGGCTTCTGTAAAAGAAAGTAAAACCCCACAGAAGGCAGACGTATTGTTAGTATTTTACTAAAAAGCATTAGCCCTTTACCTTAATTGATCAGAGGTTAACAATTAAGTGCTTTATTTTCTGCAAATAGCAAAATTGATATGCAGGTGAAGGTAAGCAACATGCAATACATTTTCCAACTCAAGTTATGTAGGATTTCCACTTGAAATACTGCTAATATGCAAATAAGAAAAGGGGGAGGGAGAGAAAGAAGGAGAGAGAGAGAGAAAATATGGGGAGAGGAGAGAGTAAACAAGGGGGACAAACACAAACACATACACCCCAGATATTAAAATTTAAAACTGACTTGTTCAGAGAAGTTTATAGCATGCATGCATTTGTAACACTCTAGGATACTAAAGAAAGGTGGCATCCAACTGTACAGTTTGCAGATTAAGATATTTTGAAATCTTTATCACAAGTAGCATGGAAAATGAACATATTATCAGTTATTTTTCCAAACTAAAAAATGAAGCATGTATGCCTCCAATATGTCTAAGGCAAACAAATAACCAAAAGTTTTTTAAAACACACATGTATATGACTTAAAAGATCAGAAACTTCACATCTGGATGCCAAAACTTACCTCCTATCTTCTAATTATAATTATCCTAAACTATAAAGAAGCTTCAAATGACAATATGCTCATATCAAATCACTGTAATCACAAATCAAAGGATAATCTTGGCTTGTGTACAGCCAAGCCATAATTCAAAAGTTGAATTTTGTATGGTTTTGAAGTACTTGTGCACTTATAGAGGATGCATTTATAGACTATATGAAGAACTTCTTTTAATTTGTATAAATATATTAAGAAACAATACTGCAGCTGACTGCATACATGTCCAGACATACACTCTCAAAGTCTAACCTTGCTTTCTTGAAATTCTGATAGAAACATACAGTTTGTCTAAGCTTTAGAGCTAATTCCTAATACATCTAACTGCTAACACTTGGATGACACAGAAATACATAGTGTGTATTTGAGAAAATGCACTGCTATATTATTGTAGGAACAGAATTTTCTAAAATAACCACTCCATTTTATTCGAAAGGTCACTCACATCAATACTTATCTATCAATAAATTTTAATGCTTTTTTTAATAATGTTAGTGATCTTTCGGTGGCATATGTTTGGCTGAACAGACATAAAGTACAATATTGAAATAAATCAGTCTTTCTAAAATGATTTTGCAAGAGTGATATTCCTGTCATAATAGATTTCCTAGTGGTACTAATGGAAAGCATGAGAATATAATTTTTCTGAGATATTTAACTCATTAAAATGCTTAAATATTAAACACATAAATTTCTAGAAAAATATTGTCATTAAAATAAGTCCTTGTTTATTTTAACATTTCCCATATAAGCAGAAAAATGCTTTATTAGTCAATGTACTTAAATGTCAAAATTGTCTATGATCATCCCTTTAATTGATGACTTGTTCAGTTATTCATTTACACATCCAAAATACTCTTAAAAAGACATAATATACTAAGTAAAAATAAATTAGTTTAAAATTGTTATGTAAAATGCATTTTAATAGCATAATTTAAAGCTCAGTAAATATGTATAAGTAAAATTATAGTATTTAATTTAGCTTTAACTTAGTTTTGCTTTTATTGTAGTTTTGTGTTTAAGAACAAAGGAAAGGAAGACAATAGTTAATACTGTTAAGAAAATATTTTAATTTATGCAAATTTTTATGATTTAAAAGCTTAACCATTCAATTGAAACTTTCTATAAATTGAGACGCAACATATTCAGTCATTTTACTTAATGTATAATTTCAATCTTTGGAACATAATGTATTGTTCTTTGAAGAATTTCATTAAAGTAAAATCCATTGAGCAAGTAAGATTTGAATACACTGTTGCACAATAAATTAATTTATTTCAACAGCTTAATTCTTTTATCATATTTATATGCTTTCCTTTCCAGAGTATTCTATAAGATGGAGAATAATGGAGACAGTAAAGAATTGCTTAGGAGGGAATCTTGTAATTCTGACTGAAACAAAATAGATAATGAGTTTAATTCAGACATAATAAGAAAGAAGTCGTTCAATGTCTATAAGAAAACTATGTAAACTGGATTTATCATTTCATTTATGTAATACCCTTTAACCTCCAATATGGGTCTGAAGTAGGACAGAGAGGAAAAAGATTTAATTTAATACTTCAACACACTGCTTTATAGTCCTGCATCAACTCCACCAATCAATAAAACACAATCTTTTGCAATGTTCCATCTTTATAAAACTTGCCACAATAATAAATGAAAATTTAAGAGTAGTCTTTTACTGAAAAAAAAGGTCATACTAATAAACTAATAGTAACAGAAGAACAACAAAGGAAAAGGGTCTGCAGAATAATTCAGAATCAAAAATAGAATCCAAAAACAATGTACTCAACTTCTAAAATAAAAAGTATAAAATGATCAGTACTATACACAGTGATTAACTAAACAGTTTTAAAATTGCATTATCTCAGCTGTCCCCCTCCACCTTAAAAATGGGTTGTCTTTTATCAAATTAAAATATTTTCTTAGGGTAAGTATAATCACAATTCACTTCTCTAAAGGATTATTTCATTTAGCTTTCATTTATTTTGCTCTCCTTTGAATTCTCTTCATTTTTTATGTTTTTCAGTAGAGTTTCTGTAACTGAATATGATCTAGAAGTGGGGGAAATATATTTGTAATATTAAATGTTATCCTTTTTGTTTTTGTTTTGTTTTTGAGTCAGAATCTCCCTCTGTCACCCAGGCTGGAGTGCAGTGGGACGATCTCGGTTCACTGCAACCTCCACCTCCTGGGTTCAAGCAGTTCTCTTGCTTCAGCCTCTGAGTAGCTGGGATTACAGGAGTCTGCCACCATGCCTGGCTAATTTTTTGTATTTTTAGTATGGAAGGTGTTTCGCCATGTTGGTCAGGCTGGTCTAAGTGATCCTCCTGCCTTGGCCTCCCAAAGTACTGGGATTGCAGGTGTGAGCTACCGTGCCCAGCCTAAATGTTATCTTCTTATAACTTTTCATCTATAAAATTGATGAAGTTGATCAGCACTTTATATAACCAAAACTTCTGAGCTTTAAGAAAACTCAGACTTAAATTCATTAGTTCAATGAGTATTTACTGAATACTTACTATGTACCAGGCAGGAGTTAGGCTCTGGTTATATAAAATTAAGCAAAAGTGACAAAAATGATTTTCCCCATGGAGCATATATGATACCTGGTAAATGTTGTTAGTGAAATGCAACATCATTTACACTAAGGGTGGTGTTCAAACTCCTTTTATTTGGAAAAATGTGCAAAGACAAATAACAGAATTGGAATTCTGTATTCAGAAAAATGCTTAAAAGCACTTTGAAGAGACAGTCAATGATGCTAGCATGCTTACACCTGGTTGAGGACCAGGCAACCCAAATCAAAACTCCATAGCTGAGGAGACCCCAAGCAATATTTGCATAGCTTTTAAAAAAACTTTGATTATGGAACTCAATAAACACTCAAGTTTTCCAAACATGAAACTGGTAAGACCTGGTGAAACAACTTAATATAATCTGAAACAGATTAACCTTATTCTCCTGTTTTTTTGAACTTACTCATTGGCGGTAGGGGACTATATTTTTCTTAAGTTTGTATGAACATTCAGGTAGACTTGTAACTTTTTAGGTTGCTATTTGATAATATAAAGTTACTTTAAGCAGCAAAATAAAATCTTGAATCAGGAATTACATAATTCAACCCCATCAGATAATAAATACTAGCATCTTAATTAAAAAGTAGGACTTCTTCCTTTACTACAGCCAAGGGATATAAAGGTGAAGGAATAATAGCAAGGGAAAAAAGGTAAGTTCTGATTTGACCAGCACTGCCTTTAACTGGCATCAATCTCTCTGGGCATGGTAAATGTTTAAAGTTAACATTTTACCTAGTAAGGCAGAAATGTATGTTCTTACAGGCCACCATCACTATGAGCCTCTCATCTGCAGTTCCCTGGATGAGTCTAACTCATCCCTATGTTCCTCTGTCTCTTGAGTTTCCTGCATAGCTATATCTGGAGGCTTGGTTCAAGTTGATGTGGGGGTATGACTACTTCACAGATAGTGTTGCAAGCTTCTAGAAAGAGGGTAATGTCTGCTTGGTTGCCTTTTATGATGCCAGCCACCACTGATGATCATGGCCGCAATTCATCATTTCATTAGGGCTTGTAATTTCCTACACACTTATTTGCTAGATGGTTTCTATCATCATAAAGTTACCTCATGAATCACTTGGCTATTTTTAGGTTCAGTTTGTATGGAAAAGGCAGGAACAATGCTCGATCCCTTCCATTTATTTATCTTTTATTTAAGCCTTTATTATCCCTTAAAAACATCACTTCCCCAAAAATTCTCCAAATGTGAACAAAGAGTTTATATTTTTAGTATTATCATAAAATCATGAATTTAAACATGTGACATATTTCAAGGCCTTGAGGTTTCATTAGTTGTGATGGTGTTGTAATACTTTCTTTTTAGGTTAACATCCTTGTTCATATTTAATATCACTATTCAAATAAACCTAAAGAGAACATACTTATTTTTTAAAACTAAGTAAAAGTATATAAAATAAATTTTTGTGAATAAAATTTATGTCTAAAAGTGCTGCATACACTTGGAGATTTTTATGTTTGTACAAAGAATAAACTATTCGGTAACTAAAAACAAACATAAAGTATATGATGTCACATTGCTCTAAGATTTAATCTACTTTGAGAATTAGGTCACTCTGGTTACAGTTTTTATAATCTTTTAAACTTCAAGTAATGTCCTATTTCCTAATATAGTATTTTAAGAACTTGCTTTAAAATATTAGTACAATTATAAATTGCATTTTTCATAGTTTAATTCTTTAAATGAGAATGTCCTAAAGTCTCTCTCTGTCTCACACACACACACAGAGACACATAACAGATCAGCAAAGAAAATTAATAAATTTAAGTCATATTTCCTGTTTTCAGAAAACTGTAATGTGTCATGGGAGGAAAGATGTATATCCAACAATATAGAGTAATTTGAATGTTGCCATGTTTCTCAAAAACAATTCTATGTTATCGCTGCAAAAAAAATCTAAAAACGCATTAAAAAATCTGTTTTGCATATAATGCGCTACAAACCCCAAAAGTCCTTGATTAAATGAAAGCAGTGTTTATATTAGGTAAAATGGGCAGAACAAAAAAAAAAGAGAGTCAGAGGGACAGAGGGTCTCACCATAGAATTGTGACTATATTTCGTAAGCTTGACAGGGATTCCCTGCAAAATTCTAGAACTTACTTTTAAAAAAATGATTATGGATACTTGGAGAGAAAACAAAATAGTAATATGATAAAAATAATGTTGGTATAGAAAAACTTCCAAAGATTATATAAATAGTAATTTAATCATTATATCAACCTAATAGGGTAGTATTGTTATTACATACAAATACAAATATATTAAATAACTTGTCTACAGCCCACTAATTGGAGGTGATAAAGCTGAAATATAAACTCAAGTAGTCTTCCTTCAGAACACATATGCTGCCTTTCTTCCTTTCAATACTACTTATAGTTCAGCAAGAACCATCTTTTTAAAATCTTTATAACATTCTGGATGTATTAAATAAAAACTAAGAAAAATATTGATTCATTCAGGAGAATCTGGGGTTACATAATTAATGATGCCTAAAGAATCAATTAATAGAACATTCCAACCTATTAGGAATTCTCCAATGACAAGAGAAATTGATCTCTTGATTTACATTGTTTATTTTACTCAGTCATTTAATGTATAAAATTTGGAAAGGATACAAAGATGGCATAAATAGCTAATGTGACAGTTTGAGATGTTAATACTCCAACGTATCTAAAGACCCTAAATCAATGGAATACAAACTTAAAAACTTAATGTGGGTAAATAAAAATTCCTAACACAAATAAAAGATGAAGAAAAATTGGCTCAACAGAATTTCATGTCAGAAAGGCATGAAATTTACTGAGTCAGACATTCAACTACCAAACAAAATCTTAGGAACTATGACTAGATTTATAGACTATTGTCCAGATTGAGGCTGATGTCTAGTGTCTCTTCACTGCAAAATTCACTTCTAGAGTATTGTAAAATAGGGAATGACTTAAAGAAAAGAAGGCAACCAAAAAGATGAAGAATGGTCAGAACAAATTAGAATAACTGGCCAAGAAAGCAGAAATACTATAGGTACTAAAACAGAGGACTTAAATATGGAAATGGCTAGAACCCAGAAGAATTAGTAGACATTTTTCTTCCAAGAAAATATAACAAAGTTAAGGTAGAAGCTATTGAGATGCAAAATTTAATTTGATTAATGAATATATTTCTCACTCTTAAATTTGGTGAAAATAGATTAGGATTTCTACAAATCATAGATATATAAAAATGAATAAGAAGGAATTATTTCTCCATTATGGGGGAAGCTGGATTGCATAACATCTCAAGTTTATGTTGCTTTATGTTATATGAATGTTAAACAGAAAAAGCATATGGGCATCACTGACACATAAGAAATTAGTATAGGTACAGTTTATTATAATTATTTAATATATCCCTACAGATACTTAGGGAGAGAGAGAGGAGAGGGAATTGTGTATATGTACACATAACTAGGAATTTAATTAGAATTTTTATTGTCTAAAAAGTGTATGTCCGTTTCCTCCTCAAAATAATCTTGATTATACGCCAATACAACCAGCCATAGAAAGTCTAAGTTCAATACTTTTGCAGACTCTCTCACGGAGGCTTGCATTTAAAGCAAATAAAAGTGGGAAAGTCTTCATCTATCTAGTTTTCTTTTCTTCAGTGCATTTAATTCTTTCAACCTTAAATCCTCAATTCTTTTAATTTTTTTTTCTACTTGGCTCTGCGGTGTTTGAGAGTTTAGTTTGAACTGCTTCAATTATCCATAGCCTGAGATTCATGTGGACTTGGGTTAATCAGGGATCTAACACAGGTATCAACAAACTTTTTTGGTAAAAGACCAGATAGCAAGTATTTTAGTCAACTCTTTCTTTGTACCTGAAAGTAGCCATAGACATACATAAATTGAGATGTGGCACTGTCCCCAAAAAACTTTATTTACCAACACTAAACTTTGAATTTCATATAATTCTCATGTATCATGAAATATTTTTCTTTTTTTCCAACCACTTAAAAATGCAAAACCATTGTTAACTCACAGGCCATAAAAACCAGCAGCAGAATGGATTTCACCCACCATTGGCAGCTTGGGAATTCAGACCTTACTCCATTTCATGTACTGGCATTGATATGTTAATGAAAATTTTTTTGGAGCTCTTTTACTTCATAGAAACAGCTAAACAAAAAATATTTTTAAAATATATAACTCTGAGAGCTATATTTTTGCTTCTCTTTTGTCCTACAAATTCTTACTGCCATTTGCATTCAGGTCGAGTTTTAACTTTGAGTCTTGTCATTACTCTCAAAAAATGTAAAGAGTACATTTCAGCACTTAGAACATCTTTCAAAGTTCGATTTTCTCTTCAAAGGTTTTTTCTCCAATTGCTTTATAATTCCTTCATATGGGCTCAATATTCTTTGATATTGAGCATTTCTTTAACATTTTATTTTGCAATATAAACATACTTTAAAAAATAGTTGTGCTACTTGTTAATTAGAATACTTAGATGAGCTCCTTTTCATACATCCTTGGTTGTCAAAATTTAGATAAGTAGGAGGAAGAAGTTGAGTTTCCTCTGGAAGAAGTCTATAGAAAATAATTCAGGACCAAATGAATGGGAAGTCAGAAACATTCCTGTGTTTTCTTAGATTAAGTTTAGGAATGGAAAGGAGGGGGATATTCAGAGAAAGGAAGAAATTTCTTTAACATCTCACTTGCAACCGACCTTCATACTTATTAATAGAATCTTCCCAGGTAAACCAATGTGTAGTCCCTATTCTAGTTACCCACATGTGTCCAATACTGTTGAAGGTGACATAGGAGTCAGCTATTTTCTTTGAGGAAAATAAAAACTTCCCCCAAACTAAACTTAATTAACATCTATTAAGTGAGTTTACTAAACATGCTTGTGCTATACAGTTGATCAATATGTACATTTAGACAGGTTGATTTATTAACGTGTTCTCTCTAATACTTAGAACTTCTTAGAGGACCTGTTCCTCATCCTTAGTCTCTAAGGCTGCTCACTTGATATTTATCAGGTCATGTGGATGCCTTTAAGCATCTAAAACTGTTAGAATTATGTCATACCTTTCTTGAAATGTTTACTTTCAATAATCTTTGCCTGTCAGTGTCAAATTTGAAGCTATATGAATGGTGTGTCTCACAAAATAAAGGCACCATGATAAAAATGGGCCTTTGAGCCCTTCCACAACAGCCAACTGAACTTCACTTTGATGTTAGAAATAAAAACTATCAGCTTTTACTTTCTGTAATCATTCTCAATTAGAGTTACTGGTCCCTATTTGGCTGCTACTGTTACCATTTACATCAACACATTCAAAATCCACAACTTCCTTTAATCTACATATAACCAAGTTTCTGAAAATATTTGCACCAAGAGAAGAAGTGGGATATAACTATTATTTAGTAGGTGTTGGCACATATCTTAACGACATAAAGCAACCTCACTTTATTCTCTTTTCATGTGTTTTCTTCCTTTTCTCCATTAATCCCCCTCCTTTCCATTTCTAAACTTAGTCTAAGAAAACACAGGAATTTTTCTGACTTCCCAATCATTTAGCCCTGAATTATTTTCTATAGACTTCTTCCAGAGGAAACTCAACTTCTTCCTCCTACTTATCTAAACTTTGACAACCAAGGATGTATTAAAAGGAGCTCCCCTAGAATTCTAATTAACAAGCAGCACAACTATTATTTTAAATATGTGTATATTGAAAAATAAAATAAATCAAGTATATACAGAGAGGCTTTTGGATGTAGGAATATGTAAGCCATCCCTCCTGCAAATATTAGGTACAGGTCATAACTTAGACACCCATTATGACTTTAAACTGCTAAAATCTGTTCTTCCGTAATATGTTTGCCTTATTTATTAATCTAAATCTTACCTAAGTGATTTTAAATAGTCACCAGTTTTGAAAGTAAAAATTACATAATTAATATTATAAGATTATTCTTTATGGTAATCATTACCATTTTTTAATGAGACTAATCACATCATATAATTAATACTTAGTACCTTGTAACATTTGCTTAATGTAGCCATTGACTACAATGATGGGAAGACTTAGATGTTTTTTCCCTCAGCCAAACTCCTCTTCTAGTAACTTTAATGAGTGAGGCAATCAGAATGCTTAATTCTCAATAATACCTATTGCCAAACATCATCATAAATTAAATAATACTGTGATATCTCACTTATTGAATCATCTAGTAACAATCTTCCTCTTAAAGTTATCTGGAATACAGGAGTTTTCAAAGATCTTTTTTATCAGTTCCTTGGCTGATAACAATGAGGCACTCACTGGCATTCTTTCAGATGGAGATCTTTTAGTAGTTGATCTGGGTCTTCTGTGAGACTTTTTGTTATTTTTTCCTCTGGTACTGATACTACAGAAAATGACGAAAGCATCTGTGACACATCTTTGTTTTTAGAGCCATTAATATAAGAATAATTCCTATTTGCTTATTATTCAACATTATATATAAGTAGTAACAGGGTCTTTTACATAAGATGTGCTCCAGAGGCTACCCTAAATTTAAATGTATTATATTCAGAAAAATTGGATAATTAAAATGTCAAATAATGATGATGCAGCCTGAAATATCTTTTACTTAGTTTAAAAATTAATAATATATTCTGTTTTTTGTTATTTCTTACTCCTTAGCCAATCAGATGATGCAGTTAAAATATTTTTATTTAAATACACATTTTAAAATAATATGAAAGAAAAAGATATTTATATATAACACATATGATGCACACACATACACACACAGATACACAGGGATAGAGGAGACGGAATTGTGTATATATGCACATATGAAGTTTACATAGCAATAAAGTTACCTTCAGTTTAGTGTATTTTTGAATTAATGGAAACTTCCAATTTTACTATTTCATTTAGTTTTTACAACATAATCCACACTGGACCATGCCTTTATTAGATATTTACTAGAATCAGGAAGATTGAGGTACATGCCTAAGGTGACAGAGCTAGGAAGTGGCAGAATTTATCCCTTCTGGTCTTCTGATTCTCCACACATAAAGGCTTATAACACCACACACATACCCACAACTACTCAGGTAAGAACACACGCAATGTAAACTATATCATTTAATGTCCTATGTTCTTCTCTATCTTAATAGATATATAGAGAATTTAAAGCAACCCTAGCCTGCCTAAGTAATGTGCCCCTGGGGCCACTTGCTACAAGTGTTTTTTTCATAATCTATTTAGCTATTTCATAATCATTTACTTAGCTTTTCAGAGTTCAAATTTGCTTATGGAATAAGAAAAAGGATTAAGAGATGGTAGCTTAAGATGAACATGCCAAAATAATTGTAGAAGAAAACAATTACCTTAATAACGGATGTCTCAACTCTGGATGGGGGACTCTGAACTTGTGCTGCTGCCGCCATATTTGCAATGGTGCTGAGGTGGTTCATCTGGCTCATTGCCATGGTGACAGATGCTGGAGGTAGGCTGACAGGAATTAGAGGGTGGGGCATCATCATAAAAGGAAGTTCCAGTCCTATAAAAAACGCACATATATCGTCATTGCTCTGGAGGACAGAAATCATTAAAAATGGAAACATACAAAAGTTTTCTAATAATGGTAGTCAAATAAAAAGTATTTTTTCCTCTTCGTATGCAAAAATTTCACTCATTATTCCGAGAAACTAGGCTTATAGCTATCTGGTTTGGTGCCATGGTTTATCATTTCATGACTTTTCCTGTGTTTAATACAAATGGTCAGTTCTTTGCTATATTATTCCTATAATCAGTCTGAATCTTGCTTAAAATACTAGGATTTTCTTTAACTTACCCCACTTGGTTATCTAAATATAGTATATCTTTTTATTATGTCCTATTTTGCCAACTGATAATTACAATTCAAAAAGCTACCATTTTTAGTGCTAAAAAATGCCATTGTACCATTTGGCAGAAGGTGGCTCTGCTGAAGATGGTTGAGAGGATGACTAATTGGAAGGCTACGTGTTCCAAGCATGCGGGGGTGGGTGACAGAGGCCTGAGGTCCCTGGGATGGGGAAGAGGGCAGTGTTTCCTTATCCCAGGAACCACCACTGCTACCTGTGGGGAATGAATATAAATTACTTGGATATAATATTATTCCAAATCTTCCAATGACTAATTTAAAATGAAGATTTAAAAATATATATCATACTTGGAGTTAGCAACCTGATTTCTAGGGAAATAAGGCAAAGTAAGTAAATTTCACCTAAGCTGCACCTTCTTTTTGATTTTCTATTTCTTATATAGGGCCTCAAATTAAAAAAAAATAGTAATATTTCTGCAACATTTAACCTAATGGTGAAGTCTAACACTGTTTGGCTATCCAGCTTAATATTAAATGGGCTCTATTATATAACTAGATAATTACTCCTTGGAACTGAAACACACTAATAGGTATAGAATGCAAAGTTATCCTTGTAGTAAATGACTTCCTAGCCATCAAGTAAAGTGCCTAACTTCATTACACAGCAAATCCCAAAAATGGAACCATTAAATGTCCAGATTGTTTACACACTGTACAGAGAACACAAAAGATCACTTTATAGAAGATAATGCCAGAGCAAAAATTAAACATGCATGCATGTGTGTGTGAATAAATACATCACTTGTTTTCAAATAAAGAGAAACACACATTTATGTTCTCCATGTCAATCCACACATCTGAGCACTTACATTTCAATATTGGTGGCAATACTTAGATTTAAATAGATCATGAAACACCCTTCTAGAATACCCCTTGGAAGGTGTTTATAAATCATTTCAATTTAGATTTGCTCCTAAATTAAATTAATTTAAAATTAATTTATTCCTTAACTGAATCTGTTGAATATACAAACTATCCACTTAAAAGAAATTTCCAGAATATCCCTATCAGCTCATGAGTTTTTAATTTCTTAAAAAAGAAACCACATTTTCATATAATATGCATAGAAACAGCAAAGTTGGTAAAACTCCAACTTAATGCTTTACTCTGCTAAAAGCCTCATTGTAAAATCTCTACCACATAGTTTTTAATGAAGAATACTTAGTTACTGCCATGATTTTTTTTCCATTTACTTCATGAAGACAGTTAAGGTTCAATATAAATTCAAACTCATTAGCTCAATACTGTCTGGATCTTAGAGTAAATTGTTCAGAAGTGGGTAATGAAAACTCAATTCAAATTCTTCAGCGATCAAACAAAGCAATTTTATTAAACAATGAAAAGAATCAATTAAAATGGATATCTTTATTATCTTTATTATTTTACAAGAAGCCATGACAGCTTTTGGTTTAAAAAAAGTTTATAGCTTCATACAGAAATGACTCACATAAAAGAAATTTCTCCAGCTTGCTCTTACACTGTGATATAAAAGTTCTTTTCATATTCACAGATTTATACACCTTATTTCTGTTCTCATAACTTTTTTGACACTTATCCCAAGGTACTAGTCAAATGTGCAAGAACTATAAAGAGATGAATTTTCCAAATGTATGATATCAAGAGATTATTATTATAAAAATTTTAAACATCTTCTCTTTACATTGCCTTTATGAAAGTATGTGCAATTTTTTATTACAGGCTTAATTCATAAAAGATGTGAAATTTGATTTGCACAAATGTTATGATTCAGCATTGATTTTACCTTGTATGTTATCAGTTAAAACTGACTATCAGTATATAGAAATCATGCTTTGGAATAAATATTATTTTAATATAGGAATTGCACTAGAAATTTAGAAATAATAAGCAATTTTCTCTATATTTTATACTTCGTTTAAAATCTCCAACAAATGCAACGATTACATTTTCAAAGTAGATTGCATATTTGAGGATAATTAACTAAAATATGGAGTGGAAAAATATACATTCATTATTTTGGATTCAGTTTGAGCTCCATTTACACCTATAATGTACTTCCATTTTTCTGTTCACTTAAACTAATTTCCCCTTTTATCAAAATCCTTATTGCCAGGATAAATAAATAAACGGGAAATAGTTATTTCTGCAAATTCATTTAAATTTCACTCATATCAGTAGAGATGCAAATAACTCTGTTTTTCACATTATTGAGGTGTAAAATATCATCTTAAAATTCTGATTAAATCACTGTGAACACAGACTACAGACAAAATGCTACCCATTTTCATATCTGTTTTTGTGTCACAGATATCAGCCCCTTGTGCACAGGTAAATATCAAGTATTCATATGTGAATTTTCCCTGGTAAGTTTCTAATACTATATTGGGTTTTCTCACTACATAGAATGCTTCTAGTCATCTCCGCCAATCATCATTTGTTAAATACTCATGATGTTAGCTCATTTGGGTAATAAATAGAGCAAACAATTAAGAAACTAAGTCTGATGAAAAATATACAATATATAACCGACTCAGCTGTAAGTGATTTTTGCATTATTTATAACATCCTTTTCCTCTATTAGCATGAATAAATAAGAATTGAAAATAGGCCGCTTCAGAACAAGACATGTCCATAGTTATTAAGTGCATATTTTCATAATTTTGCTTTAAGCCATTGTATAGCACAATATAAACCAGTATATATGTACTATGCTTACACACAAATATATATACACACCTAAATACTTTTAAAATTCATGTTTACTATTAAGACTGCAAGAACAGCAGCAGATTCAATATATAAGAAATTTCTAATATTTGGCTGGGGGAGATAGAAACAGAAAAATACTGATTAACTTCTTTTTTCTTTGACTTCATCATGGAATACAAGGATGACTCCTATAAAGCCCTAGTGTCCCCAAAGAACATATTCTAACTAACTGGGGCTCAAGAATGAATACGAAAACTCATAAAGTATGCAGAAAATATAAAATGGTGAAGAGCCAAGGAATACAGTCACGAATTAATGAAAAGACTCAGTGTATCAAGCTTTTTAATTGTTTAGAAACTATAGCCATATTTTAATGTTGAGGGAGTGGGACTCAGGAGAGAGGGTCTCCCACACCTACTCTTAAATACACAGTGGAGAAGCACTGGGACAGGGCTCAGACTGGACCACAGGTACAAGCCAATCTGTATCCTAAACAGCAGAACATACAAGTAGTTGTAATATGATAAAATCAAGGGATAGACCGATATGCCCCATGAAGCCCAGCTACTAATTCCATGGTGTGATTTCGGTAGAGTAGAATGAACAAATATACAGCTTTGCAGCAGCTAGATGTAAGTGTGTCCGTGAATGTAAAAAGGATAATTAAAAACAACACCTGATAACCAATTCTGTCTCCAGCTAAGGAATATTATTTATATATTTAAATATCTGAAACAATTTGTTTATCTTGCTTAGTTATACTGCTATTAAGAATATACCAATAACTACATATTCAAATATATGAAATTTATATATAAAAAGTGATTGTGTTGTTTAGTTTTTCTTTTGTGTAAAAGATATGTATTCCTCAAGGACAAGCAAGGTTATCTCCACATTTAATGCAACTGAAATGCAAATACGTAAAGACTAAGTGGTGGGAGGTCCTCTCTCCCATTAGTCCCTCCTCATTCCAACATTAAAACATAGCTTCTCAAAAACAACAGTTTGATGCAACGTCTTAGTCTTCACGGGCTCAGACTGTTTTCCTTGGCTCACCCTCACTTGATATTTTTATTGCATTTTATGATATATCTTTTATGAAGGACCAGGTTTTAAATGCAGAATTATATCCCTAAATTGTGAAAGCAATCCCTGCTCTAAGGGTACCAGATTTATTGAATAGTCAGAAATGATGGGCTACAAATATAAAATGGTTTTCGTTTTCCTCTAATTGCTGCCTTCAAAAAAGCTTTGTCAAGTTTCCCTATTCTGTCCCTTAAGAGGCTTGAGCATATTTTGAATATAATAAATTCATTCTTGCTAACTGTCATCTCTGTTTCCTCATCCCCCCAGCATTAGCCATTTCTAGACTTTAGGTATCTGGAAGAGAGAGGCTTGCTCAGCTTTTCAGCCGTTCTGTCTTCCTCCTTTCCTTCTTCCGGGTAATAGGATAAAGATCTCTTGCTTCAATGATTCCTGCTTAAATTCTCCCTGCACTGCAACTTCTGTGGCTATGCCTTTAGGCCACTGACACCTTTCAAGTGTTAAAGGCCTAAATCTAAACATTTCCTTGGTGGTAATGTCTGATCCTTCAAGGGAATCCTTACTGGGGGATCTTCTAACTGCACAAGTCCCTGACAATAGAAATCTCCTCCAGCTCCATGCTCATCCAGGCTCCCTAAACTCCCATTGCCTCTTGATACTAATGCCCTCCTCCTGGTGTAGGTCCTCTTGTTCTGATGTCCACTTTCTCCAGCCTGCTCCCTCTCCTTAATTCTTTACCATCACCCCCCACCACCTGCTCGAAATCAGCAGTTCACACCTAAGCAGAAATCCAGGTACCAAATGAAGTGGAAGCATCTGCAATCCTTGAGTAATTCTCTTGGAATTTCCATCCCTTGACCTCAGTGAGGAAGCATGCTCAAAGAGGGATTACTAAACCACAGTCATACTTATCAGTTGCTGTCCTTTCACTAGAATGTTCTCTTGAAATCCCGTCTTACAAATGAATGTTCATAAATGAGTGTGGTCCATTCTTATAAAGGGATACGGTGGTTGTTCATGGAGTCTGGAGTGATAGTTAAGACAGCAATGCTGATTCAGTTGCTATTCATAAGTACCAATTGCTTTTTACTTTCTTTAAAATGAGGGGATCTAACACCTTTTGTTCTTGTTGAAGACCATGGGAAAAAATTTTACTTAATATCCTGTTGCACCAAAAGCATTGGCAACAAAAGCCAAAATAGAAAAATGGGACCTAATCAAACTCCACAGCTTCTGCACAGCAAAAGAAATAGTCATTAGAGTGAATGAGCAACCAACAGAATGGGAAAAAGTTTTTGCAGTCTACCCATCTGACAAAGGGCTGATATCCAGAATCTACAAACAACTGAAACAGATTTACAAGAAAAAAACAAGCCCATTCAAAAGTGGGCAAAGGATATGAAAAGACACTTTACAAAAGAAGACATACATGAAGCCAACAAACATATGAAAAAATGCTCATCATCACTGGTCATTAGAGAAATGCAAATCAAAACTACATTGAGATACCATCTCACGCCAGTTAGAATGGCGATCATTAAAAAATCTGGAGACAACAGATGCTGGAGAGGATGTGGAGAAATAGGAACGCTTTTACACTGTTGGTGGGAGTGTAAATTAGTTCAACCATTGTGGAAGACAGTGTGGCGATTCCTCAAGGACCTAGAAATAGAAATTCCATTTGATCCAGCAATCCCATTACTGGGTGTATATCCAAAGGACAATAAATCGTTCTACTATAAGGACACATGCACATGAATGTTCATTGCAGCACAGTTTACAATAGCAAAGACCTGGAACCAACCCAAATGCCCATCGATCATAGACTGGACAGGGAAAATGTGGCACATATACACCATGGAATATTATGCAGCCATCAAAAAAGTGGGTTTGTGTCCTTTGTAGGGACATGGGTGAACCTGGGAAACCATCATTCTCAGCAAACTGACACAAGAACAGAAAATCAAACACCGCATATTCTCACTCATAGGCGGGTGTTGAACAATGCGAACACATGGACACAGGGGAGGGGGAGCATCGCACACTGGGGTCTGTCGGGGAAAAAGGGGAGGGACAGCAGGGGGTGGGGGAGTTGGGGGAGGGATAGCATGGGGGAGAAATGCCAGATATAGGTGATGGGGGAGGAAGGCAGCAAATCACACTGCCATGTGTGTACTTATGCAACAATCTTGCATGTTCTTCACATGTACCCCCAAACCTAAAATGCAATAAAAAAAAAATATATATATATATATATAAATATCCTGTTGCATAAACATACACAAGAAAACCAACAACAAATATGGCTATACTATAAATCATATTTTAGTAACTGGTTCTTGTAAATAAAGTGAAATAAAGGGAAAGAATAAAGAGAAATAAAGGGAAGAACAATTTTTAGGTTCGAAAGGGAAAGGAAAATGTTTTGGGGAAAGATATTGTTAGTTTCTCTTTACTAAAAACACAATAACAATTTTGAGTGTGTGTATGCATGACACCAATTATAGTCTTAGTCCAAATAATTATATATATTTTTGAGTTTTTTCATTTCTTCATAAGTATATCCAATGAGCCATAGGTTCCCAAGGAGAAGTCCACAGTATTTCTATGCATTTTAGATAGAAAACACATAAAATAATCAAACACAAAATGAAGGTGATCTGTAAAATATAAATGCCTTTTAAATTACCATGCATTAAAATAGTAAAAGTACATTTAACTACTGTATTACTATCATTTATACCTAGGTGACATGTAACTATTTGTTAAGATTTTCCCACAGGCTGACCCTGATAAAGGAGGCAAATCTCAAAGGGACTAACGGTCACACCACTGCTTATTGAGTGACACTGATAGATTGTGACGGGAACCTGACATTGTCAAGATTCGTTTACAATGAAAATGACGGCAAGAGCAGGCATTTACTCCATACCATTGGAGACCACTTAGAAGGATGTCAACTCCATCTTAACAATGGTAACAAAACTACTAAATAAAAGTAAATACTAGTCACAGGTGCTACAGATATTCAGCTGTTACTTCAGAGGTAGGTGAGAGAATAAACATGTTATGATCTTTTAGTGGATTAAGTTCACTCTATTTAAAAAATGATATAAAATGTCAGCATTAATGCTATTTTTGAATGAATTGTGGAAACAGTCCTTTCATGAGAGTTATTGTAATATAGTCTTTGAATATTCTTTTGGATAACTATCTGAGCCCAGTTGATCTACTTTAGGATATAAAAACACTGAAATCTCCTGATGCTTTGGTTTGACTTCATCATGCCACTAAAATGAGAAATGAAGAAATCTTTTAGGGATATAATTAATTAGGGACACAGTTTAAAATGTTCCTGTTTAAATGTAGTTGTTTAGCAAAGAAAATACCACAAATGCCATCTAACTGGTATTGCAAAATAATGCCCACAGAGTAGGTCAGCAGATGTATTATGTTTGATTGGGAAATTCTGGGGAAAAAAAAAAGAATTGATTGGCTTTCTTTTTTTTTTTTTTTTTTTTTAAGACGAGGTTTCACCATGTTGGTCAGGCTGGTCTTGAACTCCCGACCTCAGGTGATCCATCCGCCTTGGCCTCCAAAGTGCTTGGATTACAGGCAAGAGCCATGGCGCCCGGCCAACTGATTGGCTTTCATGTAACTAATTCTGCTTGGCTTAATATTCTTACATCAATTTATTTTTTTCTTGAGAGAAAAATAATGTTGCTATAAATTCTAACTACTCCATTACCTATAAATATATCCATTAGGAAAATATGTTATTTTCTTATAAATAATTAGGTATTTTTTTCTTTGGTTATCTATCATTAACTAAATCTTACCTGTGTTACTTGAATGTTGGATATAGTTAATTAGGAATGTGAAACTCTTGCCATACAAGAGGACTTTTATCTTACTCATGATGTTTTCTTTTGAATGCACAGCTGTTTTGATGTATTTTATTTTATATGCATTATTTATAACGTAATACCAATGCTATTAGTGTTCTTGGACTCATCAGAACTTTGCTAAACCTAAATTTCTTCACTTAAGATATTTCTATTGCCCTATATACTCCACAATGGTGCCGAAAGTAACAATAAGTGAAATTGTACAAAGTACACACAAATTAATGGAAACTAGAACTGCTTAGTTTTAAATTTTGGCTGAATTTTTTTTTTCACCATAGCCAGTGATTGTTGAACTAAAGAGAACAGGAAACAAACTGTAAAATCAGATCTGATATCCAAGTGAAGAATGTAAGATGAAAGGATACTTAATGTAACAGGCAGACATTACTAAAAACAATTCCTTTTTTATCCTGAGAAACTTTGGATAATTATGAAAAACTAAAATAGCCTTAGGAAACTTAAAATAGACAATGGTTTCAATTTTAAATAGCTTTCATTTTGGAACTCATAAAATTCATTAAAATGAATTTATATATATAAATAATAATGTTTCATACATTTTTCTTTATGTCGTACTAAATTTCAGAAAGTTTTGAGGCAACTCAAAATAAAAGAAGTAGGGTAATAATTATAAAGATAAAATGTCAAATACTATATGTGTGGAAGAGAGAGATAATTATATCAGAAAACACTGTTTTTTTGGATGCTGTTGTCCTTGGACTCATTAGCACCATCCTCTAAGTGTTAGTTAACCAGGTAAAATAGATCCACACACCAAAACAAAACAAATGAATGCAGACTCAGATTGGGTAAACAGTTATATAGATTTTTGTATAAGAAAAAATTAGTAGCCATATTAATTAGTATTGACTAAATATTAAGGTGTCTTGTAAATACAGACTATAAGCTGAGTGTAAGCAAGAGCCAAGTGTTTCTAGTCACTGGAAATGAGACTGGAAAAAATTGGTTAATTTCTACAGCTTAAGTATAATTTGATTACAGATAAAGGACAAAATAGAAATGATCACACAAGGGACATACATACTTTGCTATCTAAAACATATTCATACAGTTCTTCAAAATAAAGCAGTTTGGCATAAAGCATCTGTGTTAATTTTGCTTTACATCTTTTAGCCTTTCTTACTGCCAATGTTTATAAATTTTTACTTTTTCTAACTTTAGCTCATCAGATTATTATTCTATTAGGCAAACCAATGAACTAGAAATTCTCTAAGGATATTGTAATTTCCCTATAGATTTAAAATCACATTAAATAAAATGGTAAGTTATATTTTACATATTGTTAGTGGAGTAATCAATGCCAAGGCATATATTATTAATATTTTTATGCTCATGTATAAATGTTGTCCATGGCAAGTTGAAATAAGTTTTAACTTTCATGATTTTGTACAATGTTATCAGTTTTCAATTGTGTTGAAATTGAAAACTTTTCTTCCCACTTGAGCCAAATTGCTATTGAATTTTTCAAAAAGCATAAAACCTTCATAAGTGAGATGGCATACTCTGGGAATTGTCTTGATATTTCTTATATGTATAGATTTAAGTATTAATTTATCTCCTTCCTAAACCTGGTTAGCCTCAAAGAATGACATCACTAGCTAGTTTTATAAGCCAGGAACTTAGACACCCTCTTTATCTTCTCATTTCTTACTGTGCACCATCATGTCCAATTCCTTTTCATGTCCTATTGATTTCACCAGTTATTTATCTCTATTTTGTCTGTTTTTACCTCAGCTGCTGTAATCAAATTTAGGAGCACCACTTTTAATTACAAATCTTACACTCTCACTCCCCTGCTTAGAGGCCTTCATTTTTTTCCCATTGTTACTAAGAAAAATATTTTTAAAATTTGTCTTAATGTAACTTCCACGTGGTCAAGCCTAGGCCTTTTTTTTTCTCATCATTGTATCCCCAGAAATAAATAAGGTTAGACTAACTCAATCAGTTCTTGAGCTGAGAGCTGCAAATCCAGCCCAATTCTCACATTTACATCTGGTAAACATTATTGTGGCACTAAAAATATTCAGACATACCCCTTGTTACAGAGCAGCTGATGATATGCAGGAGAGGTGCATGCACATATAATAACATATACTTGCCTAATTATTATTCTTTAACTGGAATTAAAGATAGAGAAGATAAAGAATTAGTAATATGTTTAACATTTTCGAAATAAGCTTGATGGAACTTAGTAGCCATTTAGATACAAATGGAGATGAAGTGAGTAAAATATGAAAGATGAATTCAGCATCTAGATTAACAATTGTTGTATAGTGGCATAATTAAGGAGGCAGTAATGATGATGATAATATCTAATATATATCATGTACTTAGAATGTGTTGGGCATTGTGTTAAGCCTTTATATGTATTGTCCTAATTCTGAATTCACAATCCTAGCTTTTAGTCACCCTTATAAAGAAGATCAGATTTTACGATGAATGAAATTCAGTTCAATATTGGACAGGTTGAATATGTGATGTTTCAGTAATAGTCAGGCGGAGATTGACAAGAGGGAGTTATAAATACGGGACTGAAATTTGGAAGAAAAAGAGATGCCCAGTGGGGAAAATTTGGAAGTCATTAATTTGTACACAGTAGATTAAGCCATGATGCTTCAAGTGGGTATAGAAAGAATAAAGGTCTTGCTACCAAAAGTGTATTTCTACTATAACCCATAGAATAAGTCCCAAACAAGCCACACTGCATAATTTTTTAATCCTGAAGAGCTCAGCAAGAATAAGCAAACATTGGTATGTCACTCCTACACAGATGATAATAAATTCTTAGCACAAATGGTTTTATTAATGCATTTTTATTATATTCAAGTCTCCCCACTTACTTCTAAGCTAAAATATTCTTTTTAATAAGATAATCAACATGAATACATGAATGCCTGACATATTAATGCCTGACCCTCAATTAATAATGATTGAATGCACATTATGATTGAATTTAAAGATTTAACAGTCCTAACTACTATTTAAGGTAGATGGCATAAAGAAAGAAAAAAACAAATAGACACCACTAAAAATAATTTCAAAATGTGCCATTAGTCCAACTTGTAATATAATAATCAGCTAGGATATCCAGTAATTACAAAGTTCATCTTAAAAACATTATGGAGATGGCTGCCTTTAAATTGAGGTCCTGCATATAACAGAAAAGAATTCAGCACATTTGAAGGACCACTGAAAAAATATTATATTATAGTGTAGATTACATGCAGATGGCAGACTTGTTGAAAGCTACTGTTTATATGAAACCAAATCATTCTGACCATAGCTTCTATTATACATGGTGACGACATTCTATTCAAAGCACTTTTCATCAGTTTTTCATGGGCATGCTGAGGAGGAAGTTTTCAAGGTCAAAAGGACCAATAAAATTTTGGCTGCTGGCAGTGGAAAGAATACTTCAGATTAGCAGCAATACGGATAATTTTATTTTTACCTTTATAACTCCAATTTGAGGAAAATATAAGCACTCATTTTTATCCCAAAAATAAATGGTTATAAAACTCTCTATAGACTGCCGTGACAATCAGAGTTAGAATATGAAAGACGGTTAAAACCTGTGTTTTTAAATGAGGATTGATTTTCTCACAATATCAATAATTACAGGTGAATGTAAAGTAAAATTTAAACGTTTTTATTCTTCTTTATTTTAAAAATTATCTAATTTATTAATTGAAACCATAATGTGACCAATGAAGAATATAAGGGGGCATGAACCTATGTAAAGTCACACAATGACTCAATGTCAGAATCAAGCACTAAATACAGGTTTAAGTTTAGAAAAGACAACTCAGGGTGATATTTAGCTAAATCAGTCACATTCATTTTTGTTTCTGTTCCCCACTAATTTTTCCCAACATCAATATTAAGAAAGTACATACCTTGGTTAAAAAATAAATAATGAATGATGAAATTGCCGACTTTTCTAAAGTGGTAAAACAAATAGGATTTTTTAAAATCTTCAACTTAAAAAAATAACATGTATTCAAATTATTATTATCTAGAAATAATAGTAATAAAGCTATTGAATTTTAAATTCTTTCATTGTAAAGAGAAATCTACCTATTAAAAATAATTATCTCCATGGCCAGGTGCAGTGGCTCACGTCTGTAATCCCAGAACTATGAAAAGCTGAGGTGGACAGATCTCTCGAACAAAAGAGTTCACACTCAGCCTGAGCAACATGGGGAAACCCTGTCTCTACAAAAAAATACAAAAATTAGTCGGACACGTGGTATGCACCTGTAGTCCAAGCTACTTGGGAGACTGAAGCAGGCAGATTGCTTGGGCCTGGGAGGCAGAGGTTGCAGTGAGCCATGATCATGCCACTGCATTCCAGCCTGGGTGACAGAACAAGACCCTGTCTCAAATCATCATCATCATCATCATCATCATCTAGTGGGTCTTTAATTATTGAACAATAAATAGTTATCTGATTATAAAAATTATTCTCCATAGTAAAATACTTACTATAATTTGTTATTTTCCTTGTAATCCCAAACTGTCTTTAATAATTTTAATATTTCCTCCAATATTAAAATATTATACCCTTCCTACTTTTTGTCTATTCTACCACACACATTTTCTCACATCATTACATTAGAGAATATTAAGATCATGATATGAAGATGCTCTCATTTAGATAAGCCTGGCCTAAGACTTGAGGTCGTCTGGGTAAATGCACCTTGTTAAACTTACAGCAAATGTTGCTCTTAATTACAATAATTTATATGAAACAACTACTTAAGACTTCAGTTACTAGACTAAAACAGCATTTTCAGAACAAGTTAAATACCTAAGAACTTCCTTTAGTTAAAATGATCTGCGTAGATACTGTTTTCCCAATTTGATTTTGGTATTTTGCTTTGTGAACTTCCTATGAAGAGTTACTGCTTTGCACAAAGAAACATCTGGAGTAACTTTATGCTTTCGTATAAGTATATTTGAACTATCTCACAAGAAACATAATTGTATTACGGACATACCAATAAACGATAACGCAAAGATGACTAGTCTATTAATTCTCGTGTGTGCAAATTACTATGATGGGTGTTTTAAATTTATTTAACTATTTTAAGTCTAATTAACTTGCAAAAGTATTAAGACTTTAAGAATAAAACATGGGCTGGGCACCATGGCTCACACCTCTAATCCCAGCACTTTGGGAAGCTGAGGTGGGTAGATCACCTGAGGCCAGGAGTTCAAGACCAGCCTGGCCTACGTGGTGAAACCCCGTCTGTACTAAAAATACAAAACTTAGCCGGGCCTAGTGGTGCATACTTATAATACTTGTAATTCCAGAGAGTTGGGAGGCTGAGGCAGGAGAATCACTCGAACCCCAGAGGAAGAGGTTGCAGTGAGCAGAGATCATGCCACTGCACTCCAGCCTGAATAACAACAGTAAAACTCCATCTCAAAAAAAAAAAAAAAGAATAGAACATGGTTTAATTTTTGAACTGTGTCAAATCTCTACTGAATTGTAAAAATATTTTTTGAAAATCATTTAATTATGTGCATTTATTTATTCAGGTTAATATTAATATAATTTTAAATTTTCGATGAGGAATAAGATGGCTTTGAAAAACAATTTATGTTCTTGTTTAACCTAAAATTAAGTTAATACTGCATATTGGAAATCTTAGGGAGGAAAGACAATAGAAGCAATCAGACTAAGATTATTATGCAGTCATATGACCTGGGAAAAGAAATAGAGCAGAAAACATAATTTTTAAAAAACTATCTACAATTTTACTGTGTACAGGCCAAGGAGCAATAAATTGTATTTAAACTCTGTAATATAATCTACGATTAATTTTTCTGTATATATTTGAATCATAGAATATTAGGAAACAAAATAGACATTGAAATCATTTGCATTTTTTTAGCATATACCGAACATATATTTTGTGCCAAGCACCATTGTAAGCACTGGGGAGATGGCAATGGACAAAGCAGATAAAAATTTATATCCTCATGGAGTTTATATTCAAGCTATGTGGAGGTTGAAAAAATAATAAGCAAATAAATAAAATAACATGATACGTTAATTGAGATACCAATTATGGATGGATGAAAAAGAACTTTCTCATGTGCATGCATGTGTTTGAGTACTTGTAAGCATGTGTATTGGAAAACATACATTTTAAAGTGTGGCAATATGGTAAGACTTTGCAGAGGATGGCACCATAAAGTCTAATCCCCTAACTTTACAGCAAGGGAAGCTGAGGTTCAGAGTGATTTAATTAAGCACTTAAGGTCGCACAGCTCTTTGGGAAAAGAGCTGAATTTGGAAGATGTTTGCATGACTCTTGGCCCCATATCCTTTCCACTGCACAAGAGAGCACACCCAGTTCAGAGAACTGCCTGGGCCATGCAGTGAGGCGAAGACATACATAAATGGTGGCTTTGGATGACAGCTGGGTAGCTCAATTGACTAGAGGAGAGAACACATATTATAGGAAAGCTTGAGAAGTCAGAAGGAATTAGGTAGGCTAGGACCAGATTATCAAAGTTCTCAGATGTCAAGATGATGAGTTTGGTCATCATTTTAGGCAGAGGAGAGATATGATTAAAGTGATGTATCAGATAGTCAGAAGGAGGAGAAGGAACTCATCATCAGGAATAATCATCCTGAGTTCTGTCATCCACCACATTGACATTGATATGACCAGGGCAGGATTCTTGAGTCTCATATTTCATGCCACTGGAAAACTGATAAAATAGAAAAAATAATCTTGTGTTCTCTATCATTAGAGTTTTCTAAGAAGATGACTGAGGAACAAATTGGTTTCCAGAGCCAGCCATGACAAAACAATTATGTTGGGTGAGGACAAGTGGTTACTGCATACTCTCCTATATAACTGAATCTACTGGCTGTAGTTCCTTTTATACTTGCAGTTCATATTTTTTTTCAAATTAAGAAAAAACTATCTGTATCACATTTGGAAGGCTTCACATACAGAGATATAATTTACCCTTTCTTGACGGAGGGTAACACCTCACCAATAACTGAGTCAACAATGAGGAGGTCTTATTAGAAAAGCAAGAGGATACTTGGTAGATTCAGGGTTTACAGACAGTTTTTGGACCCTCCCTGAGTGGCACAGTTGGAGATGCTAAAAATGGAATATTCCTCCCAAATTCAGGATTAAATAACAAGGTCTATGAAATGTAACAAGGTTGCTTCAATCTTTTTAAAGAAAAATTAAATCCGGGGAATGTGCTTTAATACCACAATTTCTATTTGGTGCAAAGTGTATATTGCACAGCACTTCAAATAACTGTTATCAAACAGAATATTATACACATCAGCAGATAGGAAAACAGTGTTTAATACCCCGACACTGAAAAATATTTACCAGCAAAATAAACACCCCAGACTTACTATCCATTTTTCTCACTATTTATTACTATTCTTCACTATTCACAATATTCACCAGCATTCTTCAATATTGACCTCTCAAAAATGACAGTAGATATCATGAAGGCAATAATTTCCAAAAGATACCATAATAATTTATATCTAATACTATAGGGAATTGCACACCTAAAAATATACACATGCAGAAAGTACTTATTATCTTCAGCTTGTTAAAATCAAATAGCATGTTTCATTCTGCCCAGAGAGAGTTTATTTTTCTCCCCCTCATCAAAGCCTTAAAATAATCATATTATTATAGGTTTATCACATGTAAATAATACCCAATATGATTATTTTCATTCATGTCAGTTGTCCCTTCAAATCATATCATGTACTTCAATGATTTTTGTTTTCTACCCCAAAGTTTTTAGGTTAAATTTCTATTTTTATCTGAAAAGCTTAAAACCTGGTACAACTTAACATGCTAAAATAGTTTCAAAGGGCTTACTACGCATAGACTGCTTTTAAAAATTCAAAATAGCCCCAATAGCAAATGTCATTTCTTTCATAGTTACAAAATGCAAACTCCAAGTGTTTTATCCTAATGAATAAATGAGTTTGTCCTTTATGTATAAAATATAGTTTGTGTTTGTTGCACAAGTTTTTAATAATAGATGAATTTTAGGTTTGCTCCAACGTATTCAATAAAGTGTGATTAATTTGGTTTTTCAAAAATGCAAACTAGACATTACTATATTACTTTGCAAAATGCACAGCTTGCAACATTATTGTCTCAGTGGGATCTTAAATTGAATTGTAAAATGTGTCTTATTTCCAGTTTGATTTATGTAAGAGAAGAGCAGTGGATAATGCCCCTTTTGAAGTTTCACTGCTTTGTGTAAACAAAAAAAAAGAAAGCTAAAATTCATGATATAGTTTGTTAAAACCTCAAACTAACTTATGGGTTATACAGTATTTGACTGAAATAAAACACTTACGATGGACTCAGAATACCACATCTTCAGCGAAACAATTTTTTGAAGTTTATTATTATGATGGATTATACAACACATTTTTGACATTTTCTGTGATTTTTTTATGATATTTCAAGTAATTACCAAATCATGTTTTTCTCTAAAAAAGCTTTCCTGTGCCCTGAGAATTAATCTATGATATCATTTAACTTGGCTTTTTGAAGTAAATATCACCAGATAAAAGCCAGCTGGATCTGAATAATAGGATACTTGAATGAATGTATTAGTGTTTGAAAAAGACAGTACAAATCTTCTAAAAAGATTAATTTCCATAAAAAAGATAGCTCCAGATCTACAAAAGAATAAATTCAAAAACATAATAAACTCTCAGAAAGAAAGGTAGATTAAAGTAAAAGCTGCAGCACCTTGTTACTGCAGCTGTTGTGTAGCAATGATTCTGTATCAGTTACATCTGGTTGGTCCTGTAGGGCGCTTCAAAGCTTTGTGTGAAAAGCCTGAATGTGGAATATATGTGACACCGTAAGTAATAACTTTAGCGATTAATTTTGATGCAACACCACATTTATTCTGATCTTACTCTCAATATTTACAGTTTGAGAGAAGCTACAAAGGTTTAGATGGGAACAGATGAATCTACTAACAACGCTTTTTTTCCTCCTTCATTTATTAAAGATGTGGATATGAATTTTTCTTTGTCATGAAAATACTGCAGCTTTTATCACAGGACATAGTTGCTGACATCATCATGTAAAAAGACTTGAGTTGGCCAATGGACTTTATTTTCAATATCCTGTTTCAAAATATGTCCTCTAAACAGGCCATGAATTCTGTCACACAACTTCTCTACTTTAGTTTGTACAATTACTAATAAAAACAAAGTTTGATCACACATAAACTCTTCTGCGAGGTAAAAAAGTACCCTTTCATTTTAAATAATTCTTATATAATCATTATCTTTAATACAAAACCAAAAGCAAATATGGAAATTACTTGATTTTTAACTTTGATTAAATCTTTAAAAAAGGCAAATCTACCTAAAGCATTCACATAAGAATATCATATTAGACAATTTCAAATGCAATATAACATAGAGTAAAAAAAGAAAGACAAATGATAATCTATTGTAATTCTGAAGTCATTTGTTCAGAAACAATTTTTTGTTAAAAAAACACAAAATAATGAACAAAAAGGGAAATTACTGTATAATTGTACAATAAAAAACACTAAATAAACAACTAAATGAGATTAATAAATAATTTTGTCAATCACATTTTGACAATAATTTTACTGTGTGAAGATAAATAAATGGCTACTTTCTTTTATTGCCCTCCCTTTAATTTTTTCTACGGTTATCTGCCAAAAGCAATCCATAAATGAAACGTAACCAAGTAATCAAAAATGTGTTTATTTAAATGGGGCAAGTTGTTTAAATATAGTGATATGTTTAAGTCAATGTCCATCATCATAACGACATAAAAGACATATTACCATTATTAGCAAAATGTCACTCCCTATGAAATGCTATAGTGTTTATCAAAAAAATAAAATAAAAGGAAGGCTGCCTTCTCTGCACTCATATGAACCACTAAATGGTTATGACAATTTTTAATAGTACTCGAGAATTTCCTTACCATACTTCTTCAAGAAAGCTGCTTTTAGTTAAAACATAAAAATGGTACTTACAAGGTTTCTGCAAACATAACTGCCATTCCATTAAGGAAATGGTGCAGCAAACAGTAAATAGTGGCCTCAAGGGAAATGTAAGTATTGATTTTATTACACTGTTGGTTGGTTTGTATTTGAAATTGTCAACTCTAATTTTGAACTATGCTTTAAGTATCCTTAAAACTGCTTAAGAAAAGAAGAAATATTAATTGAAAAATTGTGATAATTATTATTTTTGCAGCTTTAAATACCACAGAGATTATTTCTTTTCAGCTTTTGGTAGCCTGTATTTTTAAAATAAGAAATTTTATTTTTGATAAACAGTAAATAAATAACCATCTCATTTTCATCAAGTCAAATTATATACTCATTTTGTATATCGTAAGTTAGTATTTTACTCTAGGAGTGAAGCTAATCAGTATTAAAAACGTGAACATGGTTACACAATTCCTTAATTCAGTTTGGAAATATAGCTTTGAATTCATTGATATTGACATTTTGATTCACCTAAAAAGACCGGACACGAGTATAAAACTAATTATAAATCTAGAAATTTCATTTTATTGAAATAAACTTCAACTCATAGCCTCATTAAGCATAAATCATCAAATACTGAATAAAAGAACAAAATTTGCTAACTTAATTGATGTTTTATATTATCGTCATTATCTTCATCACTGATTTTCCTTTTTTACATTTCAGTAAATGGAAGCACATTTATGCTAAAAGTATAATTAATAACACAGATGATTTTCTTAAACCATGTCAGAGAACAACTCTGTTTAATATATAAATTTTCAACTATACCTACAGGGCTGTAAATATAGTCAGTGTTAAACTTCTACAATTAACTAAAAGAAGTGTTTATGCTACACATATATCTCAGAAATGTCCTCTATGGAAATCTAAAGAGGTAAAAATTAATATAAAGAAACCATTATGGCTGTTCTTCAGATTAAAAAACATAAAGTATTCTTGGGTTCACAAGCCACACAGTGCACTATAAACATCTCATATCAATAAAAAAAAGAAAATCTCTTATATATGCTCATAAAAATATCATTGATGTCATTAAGCCAAGTCCCTGTATCATGAATCTAAGAAGAGGGTCAAAGGAATATCATTCTCATGGTTTAGCATAAAAGTCATACTTATATTGTGTTTTAAATTATTTGGAGAGTACAAATATCTTAATATAAGTAAAGCTCTGCTTTGACAAGGTAGATGGGAATTCTTTTCATATACTATACATTCAATGTGTTTACTGAACTAAATTTCTCAATTCCAAAGAATTAATATTTCACAGATAAATATATAATCTGGCCTCCCTGGTTGCACTATAGGCTTCAATCTCAGATCTGCCATTTGAATGAAAGTTGTGAAGAGTACATTTTCATATTCACTTTGGAATTAGCTATAGACTAGAAGCCTTACACGGAGACTACCCTTACTAAATGTTAGTTGAATGAATGAGATGCATTAAAAAGGTTTAGTAAAGATTCCTGCTGGGACAGACATTTTAATTATAAGAACAGGGAGAAAATAGGATATTATCTAACAATAATTCAAAAATCAACAGAGATTTTGAAAATGACTTTTAGTTCATTATCAGCCTTCCTGAGAGCATCATCATATTGCTTACAAAGTCATCTATAATTTTTCAGTTTTTCTTTTCTTTTTCTTTTTTTTTTTGGGGGGGTGGTGGGGATAGAGTCTGGCTCTGTCAACCAGGCAGGAGTGCAGGGGCACGATCTCAGGTCACTGCAGCCTCTGCCTCCCAGGTTCAAGTGATTCTGCCACCTCAGCTTCCCAATTAGCTGGGATTACAAGTGTGCACCACCACATCCAGCTAATTTTTGTATTTTTAGTAGAGACGATGTTTCACCGTGTTGGCCAGGCAGGTCTCAAACTCCTGATCTCAAGTGATCCACCTTTCAAAGTGCTGGGATTACAGGTGTGAGCCACCACACCAGGCCTCAATTTTTCAGTTTTTAATCTGAGACTACTTTATTCTCCTTCTACTTCCGCTGACTATAAGCAATTTTAAAGAAAACTCTACAGTAAAACTTACCGTAAATACATGAGTATTTCTAACATAGACTGTAAAAATTTCATGAGCCTTTTTTATAATCCATAGTTCTATATATCAGTAATTTTGAAACATTCTGGTTTCAGGACTTCTTTATACACCTGGATTATATATAGCTACCATAATAGAAAGGAAAAATTTTAAAAATATTAAATATATATTTGTTAATTAGAAATAACTATAAATTCATTGAATCTTAGCACAAATAACACATTTTGTGAGAAATGCATGTATTTCCAAAAATCTAATAAGAAGCAAAACATTTTGTTTTACACTTTGCAAAATCTTTCATGAATGGTTTGAAAGAAGTCACTTAGATTTTGACATCCACTTCTGCATTCACTCTGTTGTGATGAAATGAATCATGTAGCCTCTGAAAAACAACTGTATACTCATGAGAGAATGACAGCTTAAGAGAAGTAAATAATATCTTATTAATATTATGAAATGAGATTTGACTTCTTGGACTTCCTGAAAGTATTTTGGGAACTCTCCCTTCTATGGGACCTGAAACCACACTTCAAGAAATACTGTAGTATCTGATGACATTTTAAGGTATTTACAACATTTTAGAACATCCAGGTTATGTTGTTTAGTAAATCAAATACTGCCCTAATATGACTTCAGGAAACAAGAAAAAGATTATAAAAGTTACTCTAAGGTTTCTTATAGAAAGCTCATTATATTATTTCCATGTCAAACAACTGAATCCAAAAGCTAGTTAAAAAAAAAAAAGGAGGGGGGATAACTTTTCTCTAGACTTAATTTAACCTCACAGGGAATAACTAGTTATTATTCATTATGAGGTAGCAGAAAAAGTATAGAAATAAGTAAAAGTTAGATGTGGCTGTCTATATTACATTTGCAATCTTAACAATTCTGTGTAGTATAGCAATAATCAAAGAGAAGTGCCACATTATTAAATAGATAAATGATGAGTATAAATAAAGCACCTGCTATATAAATGGCATGAGGAGGAGAAAGAAGCACTTTGAAAATTTTAAAAAGGAGAATTATGGGCTGAGTGCCATGGCTCGTGCCTGTAATCTCAATACTTTGGGAGGGCAAGGTGGGAGAATCACTTAAGCCCAGGAGTTCAAGACCAGCCTGGGCAATGCAGAGAGATCTAATCTCTACAAAAATAATTAGAAATGTTAGCTGGCCATGATGACATCCACCTGTGGTCCCAGCTACTCAAGGGGCTGAGGTGGGAGGATCATCTGAGCACAGGAGGTCGAGACTGCATTGAGCCATAACTATGCCACTACTCTCTAGCCTGGGTGACAGAGCAAGATTCTATCTCCAAAAAAAAAAAAAAAAAAAAAAGGAGAATTTACCATGCCAATTTGGAATTTACAAGAAATTATGGCCATTTTTCACAAATATGATTTGAGGAAAGCAGATTTCAGTAACAAAAAATAGCTAATACAGTATGAGCATTACAAGTAAAAGGGAAGACAATTTGAAACTGATATTAAAATTGATAAATTCTGGAAATTCAAGTAGAATGTAACAATCTCAATTTTCACAAGAGAAAAAGCAATCACTCTCCAATAGGTTCCTTAAATTTCTTAAAGGTAAAGTCTTCGTCTTCATCTTCATCTTTCAATTGCCTAGACTTAACCCAGTATGATCCAGAAGAGACATTCAGTGAACTGGCATTACAAATAAAGGCAATAAATCATAATTAACATTTATATAATGCTTTCAGTTCTAGGAAAATATGAGAATTTAAAAGCACATGTAATTGTTAGGTAGCTGCCTTAGAGTTCAGATTTTGACACAAGAATAAAAGTAGTACATAAGAGCACCTCACCATAGAAAAATAGGAAGAATTAGAGAGTTTTAAACAGAATGCTAGATTGACCAAAGCCAGGAATTGACCTAGGACAATACAAAAGGCATTGGGGATTTATTTTTAATTTTATTATTTTTAAGTTCGCAGTTAACAAAGAAGGAGAGGAAAATCCTTTTATTGAAGATGGTATAAATGTTCAATGTTTTGTGACTGCTTGTCTTATAAATCTGGAGATATTAATACACTCTGAAAATGATGTTCCAATTGTCTAGATTCTAGAAAGTTAATCAGATCTTTTATGTTCTAACATTTTATGATCATCTGAAAGCTTTTACAGACAATGGATCTAAATTATCTATTATATTAATGATTGAAAGAATAGATGCCAACCCATTTCCAGATGACTTAGCTAATATGTTTTAATTGGTAAATGAAAGCCACACATTCTGGGTAATCAATAATATTCCCAGTGGCATTTTTATTTCTATCAAAATTTGATTTCTAGGTTCCCAGATGTATTCCAAGCAAGCATGAAAATTTAATTTTTAGACTGCAAAATGTCAAATGAATGTTATCCATTTTAAAATTCAAGAAAATGCTGTTGAGTGGGAATATGTAGAAGAAAAAGAAAATAGCAAGATTTTGTATGCTTTGAGCTAAAAGTATTCATAATCCTTAACTTAAGGGATTTTAAAGGTCAATAATAATGGAACATTCCCATTTTTCTTCATCATTTTCCATGAAGAAGTAAGTAAAATATCTTGAATAACTATTAATAACTATGAAGAAGTATGAAGAAGTGAAGTTTTGGTTCATATTAAATTTGACTAATAAGTATATTTTTTGAAAATTTAGAATTCTAAATGTTCCTAAAGAAATAAAATATTAAATATTTCAATTAATTAATTGATTATAAATATAGATTAACAATATAATTTCCAATTAAAAACCTATGTTCACCATTTAAAAAACTGATTAAAAGATATTAACATAATATGGAAGAACATAAAATGCATGTTTTCATAATTCTTGGTGTTTTAAATAAAATCTAATTGATAAAGATATAAACTTATTTTCAAATGCTCTGTCTTATAATAATCTACTGATTATGGACATCTCTAATATAAGGAAATTTTTAGGAAGTCTTGGGATTCTATCTGTAAATATATTACTAAGCTATTTTTAAAATAAAATTGTGTATAATATATACTTTAGGTAACAAATCTAAGAATATATCATTAATTCTTAATGATTAAAGGAAGTTATTTAATTTACAAAATAATCACTCTCAAAATGTATTTATTTATAATTGCATGCTCAGAGATTTAGAGAGATATAACGTAACTACCTACTAACGAAACACCATTTTACTTTAATAGATATTTTATTACATCAATGGAAATTTCTATCCTTCTATGACTAAACTCATAAGCTATAACATAAAAATTACTGTCAACAATGTAGACCAGCCATAAAATTCAATTAAAAATCCCTACATTTTAAGCAGTTATAGTAGTATAATGTGTAAACATGAGCTGAAGTGATGTGTAGCTCCTAGAGCATGTCACATTTGGAAAATAAATGTTTTAACTGTTTCATCATCACTTTGTCAGTGCAAAGAATTTGGAGGACTTTTTTTTTCTCCTTAGATCTTTCTGAAACATTAATGCTTTTGTTAAATATCAACCAACCTGCCCCTATTTCTTCTTAGTTAAATATGTTTTGCCAGTATTATTTTTTCACATATTTTTGTGCCTTAAAACATATATCTTTTAATTCATTCTTTCAACAAATATTAGTTGTAGGCACTGTTCAAGTCACTGGGATTAGCAAAGAGCAAAGTGGACAATGAAGTCCCAGACCTCACAAGGCTGACATTCTAATAATTATATACTAGTTAAAACACATGGCATATCAGATTGTGTTAAGGGCTATGGAGAAAAATAAAACAGGGAAGAAGGATAGGGAGTACATACATCTTGAGAGGACAGGTTGCAATCTAAAATAGGGTTATATATAAACAACCTTAATAAGAAGGTAGCATTTCAAGGAGATGAGAGAACAACATACATGGATCTCTGGGTGAAGAGGATTCCAAGAAGATGGTTGGGCAATGCATAGACTCTGCGGCAGGTGCTTTCCTGGAATATTAGAGAAATGGTAAGGAGGCCTGTTTAGCTAGAGGTGAGTTTCAGTGAGAGAGGAGGGAAAGGGAATGAATCCAGGCAGAGAAGAATCCAGGAGCCCAATCATGGAAGGGATTTTTGGTTATTGGAAGGATTTGTACTATTTCACTCATTATGAAATAGGAAGCACTGGGATAGTTATAGGCAGAAAAACTACCTGATTTGACATTTGTATTAACTAGACTACTCTGGCTACCATTGAGAAGAAGGGAGGAAGCCTGGAATTGAATTAAGAGACCTTCATGATAATTTCAGCAGGTGATAATGGAGGAGGAAAGAAGTGGGTGGATCTGTGGATATGTTAGACGTATAATGTATAAGAAAGGGAAGAATCTGAGATGGTTCCAAGGTTTTAGGCATGAACAAGTGTCCTTCATTTGTTCAGGCTGCTATAAAAAAAATTCCCAAAGACTTGTTGGCTTAAACAACAAATATAGATTTCTCACAATTATGGAGGCTGAGAGTCTGACATTATGATGCCAGTACATGAGGTTCTAGGAGGAAATTCTTATGAGCTGCAGATTGCAAACATCTCCTTGTATCCTCTCTGCACACTCCTTAGGAGAGCACAAATACCATTCATTAGGGCTCTACCCTCATAACCTTATTACTTCCCAAAGTCTCCACCTCTAAATACTATAACATTGAGATTAAGGTTTCAACATATAAATTCTGCAGGGACACAAACATTCAGTCTGTAAATAGAAAAATGAAGTTACCAATAACTGATATAAGAAAAATGAAGAATTAGCAGATTTGGGGTAAGAGGTCCAAGAACTTATTTCTCTAGAGATTTTAAAGAGATGTCCCACACTGAACTCCTACTTGAATCACCATTTCGAAGGGCAGGATCCGCAGGTAGGAACACCAACATTCACATATATTTACTTTTTTGTTTCTGGAAGAATAAAATGAGTAAGTGGATAGTCTCAAATTATGAACTTATTTCATGCTTCATTTTTTAAATTTTCACTGGAAATAGTATATCTTGGAAATATAAAATAGCTTACTTAATATTCCTTTTTTTTTTTCAGGATTCCTATTCATTAACTATTTATTCATTTAACTCATTTACTGAGCAGCCACTGCATGCCATGTGAGTCACTGCTCCAAATACTGGGAAATACAGAGATGATATGGTTCTGCCCTCGAAGTGCTAATAGCCTACTGGAGAGGAAAGGATACCATGGCATTTATATACTTTAAGGATTTTGGAAGCAAAATGGAAATGTCTGGTTTATATGCACTGTGTTTGTATATATGGTTTACTGCATTGTACTTGTAATAACTGTGCTAAAAATATATGTGACTTATAGAAAGCATACAAACAAATAGATGGATAATATAAGGAAGACTATTACTGTTTTGTGAAAATTCAAGACAATGGCATCATAAAGCCTAACCCCCAAATAGTTAAATTATCTCACCAGGTTGTATTAGGGCTACAGCTTCATTTGCTACTTTATAGGTATGAACAAAGCACGATAGGTCAAGTATGTACTCGTGCAAGTGCAGAAGGTCTCCACAGAAAACGGAACACTGGAAATGTAGGTTAATGAGGGGAAAATTACATTTTTGGCAGACAAACAGCAACTTGAATTTATAGAAGCATAAATCATACATTCAAAATTTGTGGGCAAATAGGTATACAGCTAGGACTTTCAAGGAGAGGTTGAAGACTTTGAGGGGCTTAAAAGGAGGGTGCAATAAATAGCCTAAGATGATTCAGGTGGTCAATAAATATTGCATGTAAATTTAATATTAATTTCCATTCCAAAAGATTTAATTAAATGTAAGTCTAAATCAAGCTGAAAGAAAACTGGTATTTGAAGTGATAAATGTCACTCCAGCCGGTTACTTCAAATTTATTCAATGGTTTACTTCTCAGAATTGGCATAATAAGCTATGATTTTTGTTATGTAGCATGAATTGTGGGTTTTTCTGACCTAGAACCTCATGACATTTATTTGAGGTCAAACTGTCTATTATAAAATAAGCTAGGTCACTGTGAGAGTAGATTTTAAGTGTTCTTACCACAAGAAAATGTTACACATGTGAATGAATGCATATGTAAACTGGCTTAACTTGGCTACTGCACAGTGTACACATTTCAGTACATCATGCTTACACAATAAGTATATACAATTTTGTTCATTTAAAAAGGATAGAAATGCAATACAAACAGCTCCACATGTGTTTTTACACAGTAGTGTTACACAGTACCTACCATCTGCCCCAAGGGTTTAAATGCACACAATTTATCTCCCAGGAAAGACAAACATTGTTGGAAAAGTCCTCTACTGAAATCCCTTCTCTACCTCCCTTAGTGTGATTTCACTATGGGGCTCTCATCAGTGCACACTGGGGTTGTCTCCAGACTCTGGCATCCAGTCAGAATTCAAATCCATGATCGTGGGGGAATTGATTTGGTCTCTCAGTGCCTCAGTTCCCTATGAGGTCAAAAGATGAACATCACGGTCCCTACCTTCCTGTTACAGTGTGTTGAATAGCTTCACACAAGTAAAACACAGTAGCTTATCCCTAGTAAGTGCTCAAAAAATTGGAGAACCTATTATTAACAGGAGGATAATTGTTTTGTTGAAAGAAAGGCAGGCCAGGGGCGGTGGCGCACACCTATAAGCACTTTGGGAGGCTGAGGTGGGTGGATCTCTTGAGCCCAGGAGTTCCAGACTAGCCTGAGGAACATGGTGAAACCACGTTTCTACCAAAGAAGAAACAAAATTATGGGAGGCTGAGGTGGGAGGATTGCTTGTGCTTGGGAGGCAGAGGTTGCAGTGAGCCCAGGGGGCTCCACTCCACTCCAGTCTGGGCAACAGAGCAAGACTCTGTCTCAAAAAAAAAAAAAAACAAAAAAAACAAAAGGAAGACAGAAATAAGATAAGATAAGGAATAAAATTAATTAAACACTTTATATTGATATGCACTAGGTATAATTTTGTTTCACTGGGCCATAGTAACTGGGGACCTGGAAAAACCTAAAACTGAAGACACAGTATGAATATTTTGATAAATGTTGCTATTTAAAATTTATTGATGCTTACTTTTTGATTCTGTATACTCTTCTGTGATGTAGAAAATGTATATAAACCACTTACGATTTACAAATTATTTACATCATAAATTTTCCCCTAAAATAATGCTCAATTGGGCCATGATTGAGTTGCCAGTACTCAAAAGCCTATTTAAATCACTCTGTATTTGAAAAATTATATTTGCAGCCCCCTTTCAAATTGAACTATTATTTATCACATATTCAAAATAGAAAACCCATTTAATAGTTCTATTTGCAAATCAACAGACTCTCCCTCAGCGATGGTGAAAATTATGCGGGAAAGATACTCTAGGGCACCAGAAATCTGGCAATTTTCCACATTTGTAAAAGAAGAATAATCTTAGCAAAAATTTCCCTCTAGTTGTTTTTATATGTTGTTTATTCTCAAATCAGGGTCAGCTCTAACTTGTTGAAAGTGTCTAGGTCTTAGAGTTCTTATATTTGAATAAATCTCTTATTTGTATAAGGATACAGCTCTAAACATATCATTTTTCTAAACTATGAAACTCTACTATAAAAACTAAAGATAAAATAATTCAAAACCTAACAAAATTTTTATAATTTTAAGCCTCATGCTGATGATATATACAAAAAGACATCTGAGCATTCATTTAAAAAATGAGTTTTAACAGAATGACGGGACTGCACTGAATACGTGCATTATTCACGTATTTTAAATAATCTAATGCCACTTCAGAAAAAATTGCTGAAATTCTATGACCCAAATTAAAGGCAAGCATGTAGCTAAATCAAATGAATTAGGAGTAAAAATTCAGTAAATGTAATGTAGTTCAGGTATTAAAGAAGTTTCTGAATTACACAACCTCAACAGTGGAAACGCTGTTAAACAATTCCTGGGCTTTCAGGGGTGAAAAAATGGCACCTTCTTCCCTTGTTCTGAGCAGAACCAACAGGCAAAAGTTTTGTATCTCATTTACTTAGATGCCATCTTCAGGGTTTTAAGAGAGACACTCAAAGCTATATTGCGTACTTCTTGAAGTGGAACTGTAGAACAGGCAAAGTCAATTAATACATGTCTCTCCACCTGTATCTTGTTACATATGCACATAATAAAATTGGCTTTAATTCCTCTCAATGATAAACCTCCTTACTTTCTGTATTTATATTATTTTAAATCAGTAACCTTATTAACATGGGAAATGGTCAGTAACGCTCTCATTGATTTCATACTAATTATGCTGATGTTAATTTTTTGTTTATGTGTGTATAATAAAAACTTTCCTTTTTGGATTACTTCTTCATACACACAAGCACATTTCTACACAAACGCATACACACACACACACACACACAAGATAATTTACAGGACTCAGATATAATGTGAGAATGCATCTGAATAATAGAGACAAAAAATATCTGACACAAGAAAGCAGAATAAATATCTCTACCATAACTTTCACTCTTAGTATCAAATCATGGTCCCTGGCATTAAGGAATAGGGCCAAAAAAAAAAATCATATGGCAATATCTCAAAGTCTTGATCAGTTATTTGAAACTCACAGAAAAGAAACTATAATTGTTTATTTATCACCAAATACTACTAAAATAGTCAGATATACTTGATCAGTATAACCCATAGGAAAGACACTCTGATGTCGAAAGATCATAGATTTATAAATCAAAAGTAAATGAAAATCCTTCTAGGTACTAGCTTGGCCAAGGCAAGACAACTTTCAAGTTCTTGGCTCCTTTCTTCAAAATAGTGCAAAGCATAAACAAAAGTTATATTCACTCAGAAATAATGGCCACATAAGTAAGCCACTACTGACAGGACTAAAACTTGGAATAAAAACTTTTTCTAGTTTTTTACACCATATATGCCCAAATCCTGAGATACAGGTGGATATATTTAACTAAATAAAGCCTTTCCATATAATTTTGATTTATCTCTTGTAACTATAATTCTGATATATATTATATCATTATAATATATGTCATGTCCATATGTATTAGTATACATGTATATTTATATAATTATAAAACAAGGATCCAGGAAATCATGTTGTATATAAAATAGCCAGAAAAGAAGCACAATAAAAATCAAGGATCCACTACAGTTTTCTTCAAACACCCAAAGGACTCTCACTTTATGAATGGCCATTATGTATAATTTACATGAATTATTTCTAACCGTCAAAGTTATCCACAGATGGAATGGTATAATGAACATGAGATAACTAACGGTTTTCAAGTTTATATTTTAAAAAGTATATAAAGAGGCCTCAATCATGAAAAGGTAACTAGACTACAATTAGGTCATTCTCAAAACTGACTTTTAGAATCACCTGACACTTGAAAAAAAATTCAATACACTGCCCTCACCCTTAGAGATTATAATTTTTTTTGGTTCCATGTATCTCCAGGTATTTTTTTCAAATCTCTCCAGAAGATTCTAAGAACTAGTTCAACCATATGGTCTCTTTCAACTCAGGTTCCATAATAAAAAAAAAATCTGCCATTTAAGTATTCATATATGTGCCAAAGTAGGATTTGCTTTTACTCTCTAACCAACAAAGATAAAAGAAAACCAAATAATTAATAGGTGAATAACGCAGTGTTCTTTGGTGGCACTTGTCTTCTGGAAATGGTTTACCTACCTGTGTCCTTGCACCTCTTCCAACTCTTTCTCAGCATGAAGCAAGCTGGACAAGAACTTCTGGAGTTCACAGGGAGATGGTAAAATCTCCCAGATATTATCAGTGGGATTAATATATTTAAACTTGCTGTCTATATAAAAATATACTCATAGTACAGAAATAATTTTGTCTGTTTTTCTTCAACAGGAAAACACATAGTGAAAAAAAAATATTTTTTTAAATATTTATGAAACTGTTCTTCAACACATAACTACATAGTAATTTATGACTTTGTCTTGCTTTCTGTTCTTTATTTGCCTTGTATTTATTGTTCAGTTAATATGAGCTTTAGAGTAGAGTCAGATACATTTCTATATTCTTATTCTCTGCTATCGGAAGAACACCTGTAAGAACAAACTCTCCACTCATCCTTTTTGAACGAAATGAAAACAAAACATAATACTTTGTTTAAAAGATTTCTGAGGACTTTTTTTCTGATTGAAATAAGGTAAATGTCAGTACTCTATTAATCAGGTCAAAATGTTTTATAGTTGGTAGACTAAAAGTAAAAGATGAGAATAATTACATTTCACACCTATGAAACTAATGTAATCACTGATCATAAAGCATATTTTTTTAAACAGCATAATAATTTATGTTATTGGTTGCCAGAATATGCTATTTCAACATTTGACTCTTGTACATATTTTATATATATTATGCAATATTCTCTTATGTAATCTGTGTAATGCTAAACAATGAGGCATGAGGCAGACATTTTCATACAGTAAACAGTCACAAATTTAATAAACATTTAATAGTATGCACTGAATACTCTTGGCTCATGCAACTATATTAACTAATTGTTAATTGAAGGCACAGTAAAATCAGAGTATCAGGCTATGGATACCTGACTAGCTGGCTACATTGAGCTAAATTGACTCTATATATGTGACACCATCAAAAAAATATGTTTTACATTCTGGAAAGCAACACAAAATTTCCTGTTATCTTTTCAACATTTCCTTTAATAATTAAATTTTATTTTGTGTATCCAAGCATGCACAATTCTTAAAGTGTTTTATAAATAAATATAAAATAAACTACATCACTACAAGTCACTAAAGTATTTAGCCAAATAGAAAACATTGTTAGAAGGAAAATCTGTGTGTGTTTTCTTTAATTACAAAGACCATATCTAATTTTAACCGCCTCCTTTTTTCTTAATAATGAGTTGACCTTCTATTCTCCTTAACCCTTTTTTATCAAAGCCATCTACACCCACTTTGCCTTCTGTTTCTCTAATCTGCAATTATTTATGTTTTCTTCATGCTGCTTTGTCCGCCATGGGAGCAAAATTGTATTTGGTGAAATATAGAGCTAATTATACCATGAACCCAGCAACAAAAAGACAGAGCAGATGTTACTTCAGACGTGCTAAAAGTCCTCATGCTTAATGTGCATATAGTAAAACACTGAGCGGAGTCATCAAAAACAATATCTAATCAAGGCTGTTTTAGACATGCAAATCTTTTTAACACCAGAGTTAAATGGAGAAATTCTGTCAATAATATTTTCAGTAGTCACCATGTGCATGCCAGAATAATTATATTAGGTAGTGATTTCTAATTAATATAATAAATGTGTGAGTCCACATTGTTACTATCCCAGGGGGAGCGAAATCTAGGGAGGCAGAAATGGAGATCATATGCTGTGAGTTAATAATACAATACACAATGTTTTCATTGAGAATGTGTTTCTATGATGCCAAAAGAAGCTGCTTGAATATTTTTAAGTTAACTAGTAAAATATATTTTATTCAATAATGTGCTTTCTTTTTAGTCACAGAGAACCACTTAACTGCTTAATTGGCTACTGAAGTAATAAAATTAAGATCAGTTTCTCTATTTAATAATTTTCATCTATAATTTGGTAGTGACATACAGAATGTAACTGTCACCACAATAGCTGCTTTTTTCTTTTTTCTTTGCAAAAATTGAATCTTTTTGACATATTGGATTAAAATCAATATTGCTTTTCATGAAGAAACTGGTTTTCCCCATTATGACATGTATAGCAATAGTGGATTACTCCAGGAAAATGCCAAAATGCTTATCATGCTGTGTACAGACTAAAAACAATTGCAACTACACTTGTTTAAAATCATTGTAAGAGGACAATATTTTAATGACATAGGTTCCACTGAAAGAAGTGTGCCTTCACCACAGGTTGTAAAGCCCCTTCTGGGATCTAAAACTTACTGAGTTCAGTACACCAAGCCTCCCTCCTGGTGAGTGTTAAATGCATGCATTGAGTGGCTGGACTGTGCATCACTTTCAATGTTTACTTTAGGAAAATAAAGCACCTTTCTGCAGAGTTGTGATAGCACAGCTAAAAAAATTCCATCATATTCAGAGGTATATAATTTGTATAAATAGTGTCTGGTTTACACAAATAATCAATTTTAAAATATCATATGTTGGCCAGTTTTAAATGAGACAGATGTTCCAAAAAACAATATTTTATATAAATTACCTATTAAAAATATATATATATATAAACATGTGGGCCACATTACATTAGTCGAAAATTTATGCTTCAATTAACCTAAATTTTGTATATGATACAAATATAATTCTCAATGTAAATAAAATTATGAACATTGCAAGTTATTGTTTCTTTACTGTAAAGTAGAATAAAGGCCTATTTGTATTTTCAAAAAGGGAATGTGAGGGTAACCTTGATAATATTGAAGTTTTAGCCAATGCTGACTCTAACGGTTATCAAGATATATCTAGTTAGTCTTTTCTAGTTTATGCCGTTATGTTACATTATGGGGGGCTTGATAGGACACATTCACAAAATTTGACTTATAAAACAAATGCATTTCTTCAAAACTCTACTTATAAAGTTTACTGTTAACATATTTAATGAATAATAAAATGCAATATAAAGATCACTTCATGTAATTTAACAATCTTCAGTGATTATTGATGTTTTCAAATCCTATTTTCCAATTGGTTAATTTTTCATTTATCTCATACTTTAAAATGTACTTTAAAATCTAAGCACATATTTACTATAAAAATACTTATTGAATCAAGAAACATCAAATCAAGTGATTAAGTAAAAATGAACAAAATATCCCAACAGACAAATAAAAACAGACAAGCTAAATTTTTCAGCTTTTTACAGTGGAACTTCACAACTTTGATATTCAATAGACCAACAGAAAAACCACTGCAGATGGACCATTGATTATACCTCAACCAATATCATTATCATGCACTCAGAAGAATGGACAATTTCTCGTGGTACCAAACTATTAAATGCTACTTTTCCAAGTGTAGGAATTCAGGCTTTATCAGCTTCCAATATTTGGTCTTTTTAGGAATTAAAACTAATCAAGGAGATACTACTGGACAAAAATATGGAAACATATTTTTACTTAGCTCAACTCTTAGTATCTAAATGGAAGTTATCTCAGTCAGTAGATGAACAGAGTGAAACTAGATACCTTATAGAACTCAGGTGTCAAATGGCAATATAGCTATTCTAGTTTAGCTCCTCCTACATCAAAAGCATTATCTTATCAGCTCTAGCATCATATTCCACTAATCAATCAAAACAAAGGGACTTTCAAAGGATCTATTTTCCATATCAGTGATTTAATCAAAATGGCAAACAGGAAACTAAAACTATTCCTTTGGTTTCATTTAGTTTACACGTAAACTGAAACACTTCTCTTGGTCTCAGTTGTTTTATTCCTCCATTGGCAAATTGATCTATATACGTATACATGTATAAGCAATATTTATGCAAAATGGCTTGAATTTCAAAATCACTATAGATGTAGCTCACTTTAAGCAAATGCATTATCCTAAAATATTTTCTAAGTATTGGAGTCACTTAAAACTTGATTAGATAAATCTCTTGATTTACATAAAACATTTCAGGAAAAATCCATAAAGATGACTATGCCTGTATATTAAAAGGATCTCATGTTTTACATGTTTAATATATTTAGTTCACTGAATCAGTAATCATATTCTTTAAATATTAAACTTATACTACTTAAACATGTTCTTCTTATCAGGAATATATCCCTTAGCTTGAGTCATACAACTAATTTGTTGTTTTTAATATCAAGATATTTTTGAATATGATCAGCTTCTATTTATGAAATCACAATAAGATCACTTGGTTTAGTGTGACTAATACACCAAGTTTTAATGAAATAAAATTTAATTAATATAATGAATGAATATATTAAATGTGATAAAATAATGCTTCAGAAGATTTATAAGCTCTTTAATTTTCATATAATAAAACATGTATGTTTATAATATTTTTACACTTTTATCAAAGAATGCTTTCAACAAAAATATTGGCTTACAGCAATTCATTAAAAGAGAAATATTTTACGATACTGTGAAAAATGAAAGTTACATTCTCCCTCTTCAGTAAGTCTTACTTTTATTACGAAAAAAGAAATATACATTTTTCTTTGCCCATGCAGAGTCTAGAAAATATGAATCAACAACCATAGAGAAGTGAAGACAGTCTCCCAGATTCTGACCCTGTGTAATTGAAAGTGATTGCTGAACATTGCTGATGAAGACAAAATACTATGTAATAAACTGAATAATAACTTAGACTCTGTAGGGACTGTGGGACAACTTCATTGTGTCTGGTAGCACTTTGCAGCTATCATGTGTTGAACTGGCAGAGTGACTCACCTATCTCACTGAAGCCACACTGTTGTGATACAGTGATTAATAATGGTGTTTCAAATTGACACTCACTTCTTTGGCTAATTTACTAGAGTACTATTTTTCTGCTAGTACTATAATAAGTGATACTCTATGACTAGACTTGCAATAATGTTCAGTACATCACATTCACTATGTTGTTTAATTATACATTGAATGTATACACACATGTCTATTTATAAATATTTTATATAGAGAGGAGAAACAGAATAAAATTGAATGTAAACAAGATTTTGTTTAAGCTGTCCATTAAGTCTGTTTTTTATGTATCTTACGCAATAAGAATTCTTTCTATATCAGTTTGATAACTGCCAGTTCAATGAATTCACATTTATGAAGATGTTCATCTTTGACTTATTCTCAGGAAATAAAAAAATCTAAAATAGAACTATTTTCAAGGATTTCAGAACCTAAAATATAGTATTAAAATGATTACTGGTATGACAGATATTAAAAACCTTCTTGATAGTTTGAATACAAAGGTATCGGGAGGTAGAATGAGTGTTGAATTTATGTAGTGGAAAATTGGTCCCAAGTTGGTTTTCCACTTCATCAGAAAGCACTTTTCTCTTGTATGCAAACAGTTAATGAAGCATGCCAACACTGAATTGTTTTAACTAGTGTGAGAAATACTTCACCTTTTTCCTCTCCTTTTCTTTTGGGAAGTTTTAATACGAACATAGTGAGACACCCTAAATGTTAGATCCCTAACAGGTAGAATGAGAAATAAAATAGCTATTCATGATTTAAATATTTTCATTTTCATTTATGAATTATTCTCTAGTGAAAGGTAGCAAAAGATCCATCAATTCTGCTGCATCGTAATAAATGTATGATGAGACTGATCTAGTCATTACATTTTCATCCAGAAGCCTACCTTTAGTTTGAGCATTTTCAAGTAGTGAGCCTTTTGATTTAGTTTTTAAAGCCTCTGGCAGGTGGCAAAATTTTGTTCCAACAACACTCATGTAATTGGGAACAAAGGAATTCTTTCAAAAGGTTTGTGGTTTTACCTTTATACCACTTTCAAAGGAAACGGGATGATCATTTCTTTCATATTAAAATTAAAATAAACATAAGGGACAGGGAAAACTACACATTACAGGAAATCACTGCACTTTAAAAAAGAGCTGTTCATAGCTTTATTCAGACTTTATTTTATACTTGTAAAACAAAGTGTTCACCTGTATAACTTTTTACAATATGATAATTTAATCCTTATGTTGCATTTCTTCTATCTGATATTTTAAAATTCCCATTTTAAATTCACATGTACAGGCTTATTATTATTTCGTATAAAACATTATACCTTACATGCTATGATCTCAATAAAGACAGAATGCACAGTTACTAAGCCTTGTAGCAATTCTAAAAATTTTTTTCAAAGTAACTCAAGGAAATGCATTTCTGATATTGCTGTTACATGGAAAACAGTAAGTCTTTTAAAAATACTGTTAAATAGGTATGACTTTTAAAGCCAAGTGTTAACTATAATCATCAGCAAATGTGTATAAGATTTGCCTCTTAGGAGCTTGGTTATTTGTGTTTTATTTATTTTTTTCCTTGAAAGACCAGTGTGATAGTAGTCTTTCTGTTTTAATACCACCAGGAAAAATTCTTTTGATGAAAGTGACTACTTAGTTATGGTAGACTTATTTCACTGAGCATATACAAAGATTATCATGAGCAAAAGCACATATGCTCCTGTTTCTCAGCTGGGACTTTGTGAAGAGTGTTTAAAACATGATAAATTGAAAGATACCAACAAAATTCAGACTGTCAGATGTATCAGTTTCAAAGGAACAGGATCATAAAAAATAAAAGTTTTAAAATACTAGAAATTTTGAAAGTCACTCCATTTATTCCCTCAGTTTAGGAATAAAGACACTGATGCCCAGAATGATTAAACGATAAGTATTAATTCACCATCATGATACTCGATAATAATTCCCATATTAATAGACAGGTTTAGATTATGAATTAGGTATATTTGTAATAGAGTTTAACTATATATATATATGGTAAGATACACATCCTCATGAATTTATCCTTAAGAGAGAGACTGCTGAATCGGCAAGTGAATCTCTTGCAAGACATTTTTATATACACATCAGAAAAATATTTTTCCTGAACAATATGTATATTATCATGGGTATATATTTAAATCATGTGGGTAATAATAACATCTAGCATATATATAAACAAATCCACTTACAAAAGGCTAATACACTTTAAAATTCACTTCTTCTATCAAAACTATTAACAAGGTATTACTATATCAATTAGGTATCCATTACAAAAGGGAAAATGAATATGTTGGTTTGTTAAGAACACAAAGTAGTATATGAAAGGGCACGGATAAAAATTTTGAGTTTCTAACCTCACTAGATTATAATACCAACAGTCTGGTGAGGCGTTCACTCCATACTAGACTTTCAGATGGCATTTATTACCATATGGCTACTAGAAATTCTTAAAGATAAACTTTACTCTCAAGTTGTCAAATATCAATAAATTAACATATCATTTAAAAAATGTCTCAACTTATTTCAACAGTGAATAATATTCCAAATTAGGAATATGGTATATCTGTTCACTTATAATTAAACCTAAAACTAACATTCTAGAATTAATAAAGACCGAAGTATAATGATACTTCAAAAGGAAAAACGTGTGGGGTTGAGTATGGCAAATTCATTCTATTTTTTATAATAATTATTTCATGCTCTGTCCCAACAGGAGAATAGGGGCTTTTGCAAACTTTATATGCACTACCCATAATGAATTTCCTGAGTATGTACTATAGAATACATGGGCATAGTTTGAGGATATGAAGATAACAGTATCTCTCTGTATGAAGACATTGTTTAACTGAGGAAGATATAATATAACAGGAGCTCTACCCAACATGCAAATGGCTAAAGATACATGAATTGAGATTTTTGGTTTGTTTGTTTTCTTTTGCTGTGTTTTAAGCCTTAAAAGGAGAAAAGCCATAATCCTTTCTTTAAAGCAAGTATCATTTTATAATAAATATGTTAGGCAACATCAACAATACCATAATAAAATTTATTCTAAACCACTAATCAATATGATAGATTAATATGAAGTTTATTATTATTGCCCAGTTCTAGAGAACTATGGACACTAAAAAATATACGTAGAAAAAACAAATCCACATCATCCATGTCCTTAGTCCAGAAGACAGATCTTTCTCTTTTGTCACCAAACCAAGTCATCACTGCAATTTATTTTAGTTCATTCATATAAACACACAAACATCCGTGTGTGGTTCACAATGACATGGATAAAAACATATGTTGATGTTTTCCTAGTTCTGTGTACAAGTACAGATAGGAAACCATGCTTCTTTAGTCTAGATTGGAGACTGAATGAATAAAGACTTATATAATATTAGCCATTGGTTTTAGTAAACACAACTAGCTAGAAAGTTAAAGCCCTGAGAAGTTGACTTTTTATCTTGAAAAATATAAAAATTTATATTATTGAAAACGAACCCTTGATAGTATGTTACTAAAAGAAGGAAATATTCTCATTTTTAAAAACATACTTATAGAAACCCTCAAAGGACATCATATATAAGGGAGAAATGATACATAGTCTTTATAAATTTGAAACGAAGAACCCAATATTCAACTTTGTTCTAATGTCTGGTCAATTCATTAAGATAAGATACAAAACTATAAAATAAAAGTAAGAAGCAAACAACACTGATAGAAAAAAAAAGTGTTCTTGTTTGCAATGGATGTGGTCATCTTCCTAGAATTTCCAACTGGGAAAGATGATGCTGGACAACATAATAATTAAGCTCTATCAACCACTAAATAGTACTAGAATATAATATCTATCTGATCTGATATTAAAAGAGAAGTGGACAACAAAACAGGGATATCTGTATGTTTTATAGAGGATTGTAAAAGAATGTTTATATTTACTTTACTGAACAGAATTCTACTGTCAAACAGAATATGAAAGTGATGATGGTCATGAGTATTTCATTCAAGGTAATGTTTCTACCCCTTGTTTAAGTAGTTAAAGTGGGAAAATCTAGATTTGGTTTTGTTTTTAGTAATTTCCTACTATCATATATGAGAACAAACTACAAAGCATCTCATAATTGCCGAGCATAAATCTTAAAGAGACAGCACCTGTATAAATCACAAGGACATACATATGAACATGCATGTTTGCATACATGTGCACTGGTGAAAATTCAATATATTAACGTAACATAAAAACATATCACATGGATATAATAATAATTTTGCCAGAATTTTTCCATATATGCATTTTGTGCATTGATTAGAAATATTCTTAGGCTTTTTTTTTTAACAGACATCTCTTTAAGCTTGGCATTTAGGGTACAAATAGTTTATTTATTTGATAACACTTAGTAAACAAGAAGAAAAAGGATCTTAAAAGCTCTCTCTCAGCTGTCCCTAGAACTTCTGGTGTTAAATCTACCTAGAGAAAGCACATCAAGAAATGTCTCATGCAGAGAAATCTTTGGAGAAGTTTTTAATTCTGAAAAATTTTACACTGGCTAATGTATTTTTCTGATCATTTGCTTAACCTAAAATAAGAGAGAAATCTAACCTGATAATCACTCTTGTCTCTCTCTCTCTCTGACATTTGAGCCCCCTACACACAAAGCAAATCACAGTCAGAATGAGATTATGATGCAATGATCTCGTTGTGAACGTTGCATTATGGCTCAGGCAGTGTATAAGCGGTCCCTCGGCACTTGTGCTTACAGCAATTTGAATTTCTCTGGTAGCTCAGTATGATTTATGGCATATTTCAGACTTTCTCTTCATCAAGGGAGAACACTGTCAAGTTCATGAGAGTTTTGCAACTAAGATAAAGGAGGGAATCAAGAGCATTTGGAATAAACAGGAATTTGTGGTTTGTTATAATTTTAGCTTTTAACACTGAATTGGTCGCAAAATTATCTTTCACAGTGGTATTCAATGTTATCTTGTGTACTGAATAAAAAAGCCAATGGTATTACTAATGAATTGTCCATGGACTTATTCAGGCTTCACATGCAAAACACCAGCTTGAAGAACAAGTGTTAAGGTTTTAGTAATAACAGCAGAATAGATCTTCAACAGGTATTCGTATAAAATTCTGCTGTTTATCTTTTTTGAAACTCCTGTTCTGGCAAACAGGTGGTTTCTTATACCTGCCGTACTTCATTTCCTCATGCACAGCTGTGTTAGAAAATGTTTGATTTTATGAACCACATACCAGACTTGGCAATATTTTTATAATGGACAGGAAAAAGCAAATTGTATTGCCTCATTTATTTTCTCTATACCAGCAATGTAAATTCTCAGATTTAATATTACATGCTTTTTTCATAGTCAACTTTTGTAATATAAGCAGCTATTTCTCCAGAAATATGGACAATAGTATGAATTCATCTCTAAATTCAGATGCAAAATAAAACACTGCTGATGAAGGGTTTTTTTTGCCTCCTTTTTATTATTATTCATAAAATTCCCTAGGTATGCATGGTGTTTTATAGAGCATATAAAAACACAAGGTCCCTGCCACAAAGGGTTTATAGTATAATCCAAGGGACATACTATGTGAAACAGCTCAGATACAGAGAATATATATTATTTGAGGGACAATCATATGAGGATGAATAAAAAGATATTAAACAAGGATATAACATCACAAAAGATATTTTTGTTGTTACAATTTTAGGGGAATTTGTTGGCCGAGGGTAAGAATATAGAAAGCGATACATTATAAAGTTGATAGGATACCGACTCAAATTTTATTTCACATTCTCCACAGTGTTATGAGTTATGTCCAGAGAAATCTCCATGCTGTCTACATATTATGCTCCTGATACGCTATGGTAGAATCATTTCTCCTCACTTCATAATATGGAGGTTAAGTTGAGTGACTTAAAGATACCAGTTCCTTATGTTATATTACATTATACAATAACATAATTATATAAACTGAGAACTTTTAATTCTAAACTCCTGTAATCAAACAAATTAATACAGTAAGACATAAAAGTTTACCTTATGTCATCAAGGTCAACAAGATGGATGCTGGCAAAACTAAACTAGAACTCAAATTTCTAGATTTCTAATTTAATGTTCTTAAAAAAGAATAAACTTTATTTTCCCTATCTAATAACCTGGAGTAAACACCAAGCTGCCTTCATTACATGACCTTAAAAGTCACATAATGGCAGCCAAAAAACAATCTTCTCTGGGAATCAATTTACTCATCTGTAAAATGGAAATGCCAACAATATTAATATTTGATGTTCCAGATTAAATAAAAAAATAAATAAATGTAAAAGAATAAGTAAATCTCACTGTACAAGAAAATGAGATTAAAAAGCTTGCGTAGTAAAACTGTAGAATGCTGACATTGACCAGAATGCAGCTTAAAATGAAGGAAAACCGCACTGAGATATCATCTCACGCCAGTTAGAATGGCGATCATTAAAAAATTGGGAGACAACAGATGCTGGAGAGGATGTGGAGAAATAGGAACACTCTTACACAGTTGGTGGGAGTGTAAATTAGTTCAACCATTGTGGAAGACAGTGTGGTGATTTCTCAAGGATCTAGAAATCGAAATTCCATTTGACCCAGCAATCCCACTATTGGGTATATACCCAAAGAACTATAAATCATTCTACTATAAAGACACATGCACATATATGTTCATTACAGCCCTATGTACAATAGCAAAGACCTGGAACCAACCCAAATGCCCATCAATGATAGACTGGACAAAGAAAATGTGGTATATATGCACCATGGAATACTACGCAGCCATAAAAAACAATGAGTTCGTGTCCTTTGTAGGGACTTGGATGAATCTGGAAACCATCATTCTCAGCAAACTGACCTGAGAACAGAAAGCCAAGCACCATATGTTCTCACTCATAGGTGGGTGTTGAACAACGAGAACACGTGGACTCAGGGAGAAGAGCAACACACACAGGGGACAGTTGGAGGGGGTAGGGGAGAGACAATGGGGGGGTGGGGAGGGATAACATGGGGAGAAATGCCAGATACAGTATGCACCTAAAGTAAAATAAATAAATTATTTAAAAAATAAAAAATAAAAAATGAAGGAAAAATTCTATTGGATAAGTATCTAGAGGAATTCCATGAATAAGAGAGCCTGTGGTAACAAAAATAATGTATAGGATAGCATTCCTGCCTAGTGGGTACTCATTCATTAAACATTCATTCAGGACTATTTGTTGAATAACCAGGTATTGGCAGTACATGCCAGTCAATGTGGCCAGGGCTGCCGTGCCCTCGGCAAACTGATGGTGTCCTGAAGGAGAACGGTCATGAAGCAAACAGGCTTGCAAATAAAGATATTATTATAAATTGTGCAAAGTGCAACAAAAAGAACAGGGTGATACAGAATGGAGCAGATTTGAGGAACTGATTTTAATTTTAGCATTCAAGGAAGGACATTTAAGCAGAGACTGGAAAATGAGTAGGAAATCCAAATTCAAGAACAAGGACAACAGAGATCCACTGGCCAGTTTTTAAGAAGATCTGGGGGAAGAAAGGACGTAGTCTGCTTGAGAAACTGGAGAAATGCCAGTGTGGCAGGAAGAATGAAAAGGGGAAGAATAACCCAAGAGTTTTGAGAGAGGAGGTGAGGAGCATTCCACATTATGCAGAGTCTTTTCCGGCTGTTAAGGAAGTTGAATTTTATTCTCAGTGCAATGAAAAGACATTGAAAGATTTTTAAAAAGAAAATTTTATGAATGAATTTGTGGCTCACAATCACCACTGTAGTTGTTATAGGGTGAGAGGATTTTAAAACACGAAGAGTGAGAACAGGAAGTCTGGTTACAATTGCAGTCACCAATGTGGGAAGTGCTGATAATCTGAATTACCACACCGGCAATGGATGCAGTGCAAAGAGGAATATGAATCCTAGATATGGTTTGGAGGAAGAATAAACAGATTACATATGAAAGTAGATGCAAGACAGGGGAACAGAGACATGTTAATGATGAAACCTACTTTTATAGATTGAACATCTGAGGTTGTTGTGGGTTTTTGTGGTTGTTGTTTTTGAGAGAGGGTCTCCCTCTGTCATCCAGGCTGGAGTGCAGTAGTGTGATTATGGTTCACTGCTGCAGTCTCGACCTCCTTGTCTCACACAATTCTCCTATCTCAGCCTCCCAAGTTGCTGGGACCACAGGTGCGTGCCACCATGCCCAGTTAATTTTTGTATTTTTTGCAGAGATGGGGTTTCACCATGTTGCTCAGGCTGGGCTCCTGCCTCAGCCTCCAAAAGTACTGGGATTACAGACATGAGCCACCACACCCAGCCTCTGAGTTTTTTACTTTATTTTGTTTCGCTTTTCTTAAAGATTGCTATGTCCTGAGAGCTTAAGGAAGACTGACCAAAGTCAGAGTCCATGCAGAGGCATAAGATTGTATTTATTTATAATCCATTTTGCCTGGAACTATGTGAAGGTTCTTGTTACGCATTTTTTAGTGAATAGTATGGCTTAAATCATCATGGAAGGGAGAGTATATTAACACTAACTATAGAATTTAATCATTGGATTGCGCAATTTTATGCAGAGTGAAAATGAGGAGAATTCCACTGGTTCTGCCAACCCAGAGTTTATGGGTAGTTGACCTGCTTTCATACACATTAATCCAATAAATATTTTTACTCTGCAATAGTAGTTTCAAGAGAATGGCTGTAGGATTGGGTAACACAGAAACTATTTAAAGAATCCTGAGAAATAGCTACACTTGAAATAATGTCCAATAAGCTATGCATATAGAGAAAATAATAACTAAACTTCGGTTACTATTAAACACACATATGTGATGGAGAAAAGTGACACTAAGGCTAAGAATAAACATTAAGATATCATTAATATAAAAATGCCACAACTAGGGCAGCTCATGCCTGGCAGTGTTTTCTGCCAGCAATCCCAGCACTTTGGGAGGCCAAGGCAGGAGGATCACTTGAGCCCAGGAGTCCCAGATCAGCCTGGGCAATACAGTAAGACTTCATCTCTACAAAACATAAAAATATTAGCCAGATGTAATGGTGCACCCCTGTAGTCTCAGGTACTCTGGAGGCTAAGGCAGGAGGATTGCTTGAGCTCAGCAGATCGAAGCTGCAGTGAGCTGTGATTGCACCACTGCACTCCAGCCTGGGTGACAGAGTAAAACCCTGTCTCAAAAAAAAAAAAAAAAAAAAAAAAAAAAAAAGCCACAGTTGTAACAAAATCCTCTCCAAATAGAAGAAATCGTTTGAATCTATAAGTTATTTTTTTAAAAAAGATAACTAAGTCTTCTGAAGATAATGTGTAAGTATCTATTTGTTTCTAACTACAATCACATAACATAAATGATAAAAGCGTAAAAATTTCCATACTTATATCTTAGGAAACAATCCAAATTTATATTTTAAGATTATCCCATATTCATGGTAAACCTAAAGAAGCTGTGAAACTTAAACTATAAAAGCTTATGTTCTATTGTTGTATGCCTACATGTAAAGAACTCATTATTTAAACTTTAAAGAATAAATAAAATACAAGTTCTATTTAAAAGCTTCAAACTTCTTTTCAATTCATAAGTAGAGGAATAATTTAAACCATTTTTAGGTGTTATTTTATCTATCAATAGTAATTAACACAGTCTTAATCTGGCTAATGTTAATGACCACTGTTCTTCCGTAAATCCCAGTTAAACCAAGCTTATTAAGGGCTAATTAAAGGAAGTCTTATGTGCACTGAATAAAGTAATGTCTGTGTTTAGAGCTGGAGTACATATTTTGTCTGATAAAATAAAATGGGACAAAACTTCTCAATTAAAAGTTTGCTGGCTGATTTTTGATTTCTTTTAAAAAATGTGCAAATGAAATAACTGACAAGTTGCCTCTTCCTGTGTGCCTATACTTTTTGAAAAGTGTAGCAATGTAATCTGAATCTTGTAGCCTATTTTCTGAGCTTGACACAGGCTCAGAGACAGCAGTAAATAATCCAAAAGACATTCTTTAGATAAATATTCAGTCAGGATCAACTAATGAAGATCCTGGATAAGAAATGAATGTTGAAGGCATGTAGAAGAGGCAATATTCTATATGGTTGGAACTAATGTTGAGACTCTGGGAATACTGGCAAGTCTCAGCTTTCTAGAAGATATGTATGAATCTGCATGCGTGTGTGTGTGCACGCACACACCTTTACTATTTTACTTCTATTTTCTATTTAAGAAATTTTAGAATAGTGCTTGCAGTGTATTAGGCAGTGTTCAGAGAACTAATTTAACCTCAATAATCCCCAAAGATTCCTATGTAATACTTTAAATTGCTATGCCTATTATACAGATGAGGAAACTGAGACTCACGGTGGCTAAGTAGGAAGGCAAAAATGTCCTAACAATGGTTAAAAAGAAAAAGAGTCATGTTTTACACCCAAACCATGAGGCACAGATTCTGTACTCTTAATGCTGAACCACAAGGTTCTGTTGTTTCCCAATTTTCACTTCCATGTTTTGGCTCTCTCTCTCCTCCCCCTTACTTCCAATGATTCCTTTGGGGAGACCAGAAGCAGATATCACAGAGTATTAACAAACCAGAGCTGTGTGAGGATGAACAGAAAAGGAAATTGACGCAGGCATGGACAGCTGGAGGCATGAAGGTTAGGTAAGTGTGCATTTCGGAATTTTGGATCAAACCTGACAATACTGGGACAGTATTGTGGCCTAAGAAATGGAAACTATGTCCAATAACATTATGTGCAGGAGTGTTTGCTTATTTTGTTTTTCTCTAAATGAGAAAAGAAGGTCTGGTGTGGTAGCTTATGCCAGTAATCCCAATATTTTGGGAGGCCAAGGGGGAAGGATTGTTTGAGGCCAGGAGTTCCAGGCTAACCTGGGCAACAATGTCTCTACAAGAAAAAAAAAATAGCCAGGTGTGGTGGCATATATCTGTAGTCTCAGTTACTTGGGAGGCTGAGGTGGGAGGATCATGTGAGTTCAGGAGTTGAGGCTGCAGTGAGCTATGATCCTGCCACTGCATTTCACCCTGGATGACAGAGTGAGACCCTGTCTAAAATGATCAAATGAGAAAAGAATAGGGCATTGGGTTCAGAAGAGTGTAAAAGTAGGAATATCTATAAATAAATAGAGGGAGAGAGAGAGAGAGAGAGAGAGAATTATGGCATTTAAATGTTTCTAATGCAGTTTTAGGGTTCAAATTAAAAAAAATAATAATATGTGAACTTGGTATTGAGGGACATTGCCCGCAAATCTATTTCTTAGAACTCATGCTGGCTTATAGATTATTTTGAAAAATTAGGGAATACTGTCTACTGGATGACTTCCTTACCTGTTTTTATCAATTTATTTCTTTTTTATTCATTGTTTTTGTCACCTTTATTTCTCAGCATTTGTGATTTATATCCAACTAATCAGAATTCCTGGTTATTGACTAAATGTAACACTGCCTGCACTGCATGAGTTTATGATACGGAAATTTCAAACCACAAATCACTCCAGATTCCTGGAGGAATAAGTAGATGTTATACAATTATGCTACAGTCTTCATCTCAAAAAAGAAATGCTTATGAATAAATGATTCATTCTGGCTGATCATACTTTGAAATATCACATTATTGCACTGAATCATACCTGTGAAAAAGCAAACAGGCTAACCAAAGACCCGGAAGAATGAAATAGTTAAACAACACTTAAAACTACTCTATGACCTCTTTCAAAGAAACACCACATTAAAAAATTAGTGTTAGAAAGTAGAGATTTAAATAAAGCTTGTCTATTCATTTTCAGTGTAAATTGATCTCTTTTCACTCACAGGATGTACGCTTGGCATCAATCATGTGGCTATATATTCAAAAGCAATCAATAAAAGTACAGGAACTGACAAACAACTAGTCAACAGAATCATTTTTTTAAAAATACTTAGCAGCAGTCTTTTAAAATAATTTTTGTGTTTAATGTTACTTGTATTTTGGTCTGCTCACTTGTTAAAATAAAATGGATGTAGATCCATTAAATTTTTAGCTGTCTGGGGAAGTTTTTCACACCTACAGTCAACCATAAAGTGACTATGATATTAATATATCTAAAATGCATCCTCTTTTTGTCAGCTTTACTAAACAAGGTTTGGAAGGCCAATAGACTAAAAAAGGAGGAAATAAAATATGTAATTTCACAAAATATAAATGATATACCCTTTGCTCATCCATAACTTACTTGTTCAGTTTTTCCCTATTTGGAAAAAGGGAAGACATTTCTTATATTGGAGTGATCATTTTGAGAATTTATGGTTTTAAAAATATAACATCTGTGTGGGGTTCAATATCAACATGGATTAAGCCAATTATAGGACATATCTTTCTTAGTTGATAGAAAAACTCAGAAATTGCTGAGTTATGCTTTGTGGTAAACATTTTGGAATGTTGCCAAAGCTGTTATAAACATTTCTGAGTTCACTTTTCAAGGGAACTCTTTTAAAAATCAATTAGAAGTTAAAGTCTTTCAATGCTAGTGTTTTAAAATGTCAAGCTTGTATTACTTTATTCCTTGTTGTGCATCAATGGCAATATTTCAAAACCTGTATATTAAATTGATTATAATTAAGCTATTAAACAAAATAGCATGTGCAAGTGTACTAAAATTCACACTACAGCAGAATTAGTTTTTTTTAAAAGAAAAATAAACCGAATTACATAAAAACTGGGGAAGGCACGAGGTAAAAAGAAAGTATAAATGACAGCCCAGATTTTATTTTAAAAGCATACTCAAGTATATTTATTGATTTTGAAAAATGCTTTCTAACATTACAGATTAATGGGTTAAAATAATAAATGCTTTACTGATGATTCCTGAGTCAGGAATTTTAGAAAGTATTCTATGGACAACGGCAGAGGATCAATTATGTGTCTAAATTTACAAAACCAAGGTCTATTCAATAATTTATCACACTTAAGATTACAATGTATTTATATTTAAAATATATAAGATGAATGCACATGAATACCGTATATGCTTATATTTTTGCATAGATGTGAATACATACCTAAATGTTTTCTGAAAAGGTTATACTGTCAAATCTTTTAAAGGTAGTGCCACCAACATTTTATGCATTAAGAATAATCGAATTGTGTTCTATATATATGCTGACATATAAATTTATATATTTTAGAAAAAGTGAGATTCAAAGCTGTAACTATAAAAAAGTATGCTCCCTTACTCAACAAATGAACCACGAATGTACTGTAGAGAGCAAAGGATTAAAATTCCTCATGTATGTGCAACAAACACATTGATATTAATTGGTTTGTCCTTTCAAGTTGTGTTTATCTCTTCATTTCCATCACAGTTTCAAAGGTCATTCTGTTCCATTTATAAATCCAATATGACAGAGATTAGTAAAAGCAAAAAGCAACAACTAAATGAGTACATCATCATGCAATCACACATCTCACAATTCATTTATCCAATTAATAAAAAATACCATCAAATGCTTCATGGTGGGTTTTTTCAAAGCATCAAATGGTTCATGTCAAGATAACTTAATCATCAACATTTAGGTTCAACAGTATAGTAAATGCAGAGGAACTGAAATTGCACTGCAGTGAAAAGACATGTCTACATTTTCCCAAAATAAAATAATCAAGAACACAGATTACAAAAATGAATAAATTTAGTAAATTCAGTTTATATTTGTATTAAGTTAATGAGAGATTCTTGGAAGCTGAAATGTAGGAGGGATTCAGTTGTGTGGTTTGTGTGTGTCTAGCTAAGTTATGCAATTGCTAAGGTCATATATTATCAAGAAAAAGATTCTAAACAATAGAAAACAGTGCCATTATGTACTAATAGAAATAAGAAACTGAATAATACTGATGTTCATTTTGATATATGTATTTTCATGTATTCTAGACGATGACTTTTTCTCTTAATATAGGCATAGGTTTGGACAGAGGCAGGTATATGAAAAAACAAGAAGAAACTAAGCATGTGCCTGTGTGTGTTTTTAATACTGGTAAATCTAGGAGGCTGAGATTTAGATTGCTGAAGGAAATCATTTACAAACTAATTTGACCACCTCTCGAAGATTAGCACTTTTAACTTTAATATTTTATATAAAATGAATATCAGACATATTATCCGATAGACCCATTGTTTTAATAAGGCCCTTTCCAAAAATGGAGTTAGAATACGCAAATGTGAAATATGAGAGAGGAAAAACAGAAAGATACAAGCAAAAGCAAGATAATCCAGAAGTCCTTGTGACACAAATTCAGCACTTAAATTATAAAGACGAAGAAAAACTAATCTATTTCCCAAAAGCAGACAAAAACACATAGAACTGATTAACAGATTATTTCTAAATGATAGACTATTTTTCCCAAAGACAAACATAAGTAAAATTAAAACTATTGAAATCGATTTTGAAAAGCCATCTTTTCCCCCACCTTAGCTCTAGTATATGGACCTGTCTCCTGAAATATTAGAGGGTCATAGAATCTGAAGGCAGAAGATTTCTAAGGCCACTGAATTTTCGAATAGGCTTGTCACTCAGATGGCATACTGCCTGAGTATAAATTATTAATCACCATATTCTATTAAATAACATCATAACACTTTTACATTTGTTTATTAATTTATAATTTTATGTGGGTTTGGTATGATGTTTTGAACTTCAGCTATCATTTCAAGTTAAATGTACTTTCTGAAAAAAGGTGTATGTAAAGATGTAAATATTAAATGCTTTATGATATCTTTCCCTAGATAGCCTAAAATGTAACATCTCAAGTACAAAACAGATACTTTCTCCAAAGATCATAATCTATACTGATGTAGAAGTAAAATTATAGATGAATTATTTATTTTTTTAAAGTTTTACTTAGAAAAGTGAAAAACTTTTCTGAGAATTCCTGAAATGCTGCAATTATATATGAGCCTGATTGATGAAAAGACTTAAAAATGGGACATAAAGCCACGCACAAGATGGATAAAAATGCAATGTTCACATTTTCTTATAATTTTTTTAACTTTCAAACACACATATGTTATCTATGTG
>JAZHEH010001379.1:0-18505 GCA_036589455.1 Ateles fusciceps
GAGAGTACAAAGTGATGGTGAATATTTTCTATAACAGAGTAGAATCACAAGATGTATTTACTTTAAAACAGAGTACCGGCAGAGGGAGTATATTTTTTATCACAGAGTACAAAAGGAGTTAGTATTTATCTTAAAACTGAGTACACAGGGAGGGTATATATTTTATATAAGACAGTACAAAGTGAGGGTGAGTATTTTCTAAAACAAACAGAGGAGAATCACAGGTCGTATTATTTTAAAACATAGTACCAGCAGAGGAAGTATATTTTTATCACAGAGTACAAAAGGAGGTAGTATTTATTTTAAAACTGAGGACACAGGGAAGGGATATATTTTATATAAGAGTGTACAAAGTGAGGGTGAATATTTTCTATAACAGAATAGAATTACATGTTGTATTTACTTTAAAACACTATACCGCTAGACGGTATATATTTTTTATAACAGAGTACAATTTTAGGGTGTACAATTTTTACAACAGTGTAGAAACAGAAGGTGTATTTATTTTAAGGCAGAGTACATTTAGAGGGTGTGTATTATTTATAACAGGGTACAAGATAAGGTTGTATTTATTTTAAAACTGAGTACACAGGGAGGGCATATATTTTATATAAGAGAGTACAAAGTGAGAGTGAATATGTTCTATAACATAGTAGAATCACGGGTGGTATTTACTTTAAAACAGAGTACCGGAAGACGGTGTATATTTTTTATAACAGAGTACAAAATGTGGTAGTATTTATTTCAAAACTGAGTACACAGGGAGGGAATATATTTTTTATAAGAGAGTACAAAGCGAGTTTGATTATTTTCTAAAACAGGGTAGAATCACAGGTTGTATTTACTTTAAAACAGAGTACCGGCAGAGGGAGAATATTTATTATAACAGAGTAAAAATTTAGGGTGTACAATTTTTACAACAGTGTAGAAACAGAAGGTGTATTTACTTTAAAACAGAGTACCGGCAGAGGGAGTATATTTTTTATCACAGAGTACAAAAGGAGTTAGTATTTATTTTAAAACTGAGTACACAGGGAGGGGATATATTTTATATAAGAGAGTACAAAGTGAGGGTGAATATTTCCTATAACAGAGTAGAATCGTAGGTTGTATTTACTTTAAAACAGAGTACCGTCAGAGGGAGTATATTTTTTATGACAGAGTACAAATTTAGGGTGTACAATTTTACAACAGTGTAGAAACAGATGGTGTATTTACTTTAAAACAGAGTATCGGAAGAGGGAGTATATTTTTATCAAGAGTACAAATTTAGGGTGTACAATTTTTATACCAGTGAAGAAAAAAAGGTGAATTTACTTTAAAACAGAGTCCCGTAGAGGTGTATTTTTTAAAAAAAGTACAAAAGGAGGCAGTATTTATTTTAAAACTGAGTATAAGGAGGGTGTATATTTTATATAAGAGAGTAAAAAGTGATGGTGAATATTTTCTATAACAGAGTAGAATAAGGTTGTATTTACTTTAAAACAGAGTACCGGCAGAGGGAGTATATTTTTATAACAGAGTACAAAAGGAGTTAGTATTTATTTTAAACCTGAGTACACAGGGAGGGGATATATTTTATATAAGAGAGTACAAAGTGAGGGTGAATATTTCCTATAACAGAGTAGAATCGTAGGTTGTATTTACTTTAAAACAGAGTACCGTCAGAGGGAGTATATTTTTATGACAGAGTACAAATTTAGGGTGTACAATTTTACAACAGTGTAGAAACAGATGGTGTATTTACTTTAAAACAGAGTATCGGAAGAGGGAGTATATTTTTTATCACAGAGTACAAATTTAGGGTGTACAATTTTTATACCAGTGAAGAAAAAGAAGGTGAATTTACTTTAAAACCGAGTCCCGGTAGACGGTGTATTTTTTTAAATAACAGAGTACAAAAGGAGGTAGTATTTATTTTAAAACTGAGTATACAGGGAGGGTGTATATTTTATATAAGAGAGTAAAAAGTGATGGTGAATATTTTCTATAACAGAGTAGAATCACAGGTTGTATTTACTTTAAAACAGAGTACCGGTTGACGGGGTATATTATTTATAACAGAGTACAAAAGGAGGTAGTATTTATTTTAAACCTGAATACACAGGGAGGGTATATGTTTTATATAAGAGAGTACAAAGTGAGGGTGAATATTTTCTATAACAGAGTAGAATCACAGGATGTATTTACTTTAAAACAGAGTACCGGCAGATTGAGTATATATTTTATCACAGAGTGTACAAATTTAGGGTGTACAATTTTAACAATAGTGTAGAATAAGAAGGTGTATTTACTTTAAAGCAGAGTACCGCTAGAGGGTGTATATTTTTTATAATAGAGTACAAAGTAAGGGTGTATAATTTTTACAACAGTGTAGAAATAGAAGATTTATTTATTTTAAAACAGAGTACATTTAGAGGGTGTCTATTTTTTATAACAGAGTACAAAAGGAGGCAGTATTTATTTTAAAACTGAGTACACTGGGAGGGTTAATATTTTATATAAGAGAGTACAAAGTGCGTGTGAATATTTTATATATCATAGTAGAATCACAGGTTATATTTTCTTTAAAACAGAGTACCGGCAGAGGGAGTATATTTTATATCACAGAGTACAAATTTAGGGTGTACAATTTTTACAACAGTGTAGAAATAGAAGGTGTATTTACTTTAAAACAGAGTACCGGCAGAGGGAGTATATTTTTTATCACAGAGTACAGAAGGATTTAGTATTTATTTTAAAACTGAGTACACAGGGAGGTTATATATTTTATATAAGAGAGTACAAAGTGATGGTGAATATTTTCTATAACAGAGTAGAATCACAAGATGTATTTACTTTAAAACAGAGTACCGGCAGAGGGAGTATATTTTTTATCACAGAGTACAAAAGGAGTTAGTATTTATCTTAAAACTGAGTACACAGGGAGGGTATATATTTTATATAAGACAGTACAAAGTGAGGGTGAGTATTTTCTAAAACAAACAGAGGAGAATCACAGGTCGTATTATTTTAAAACATAGTACCAGCAGAGGAAGTATATTTTTATCACAGAGTACAAAAGGAGGTAGTATTTATTTTAAAACTGAGGACACAGGGAGGGGATATATTTTATATAAGAGTGTACAAAGTGAGGGTGAATATTTTCTATAACAGAATAGAATTACATGTTGTATTTACTTTAAAACACTATACCGCTAGACGGTATATATTTTTTATAACAGAGTACAATTTTAGGGTGTACAATTTTTACAACAGTGTAGAAACAGAAGGTGTATTTATTTTAAGGCAGAGTACATTTAGAGGGTGTGTATTATTTATAACAGGGTACAAGATAAGGTTGTATTTATTTTAAAACTGAGTACACAGGGAGGGCATATATTTTATATAAGAGAGTACAAAGTGAGAGTGAATATGTTCTATAACATAGTAGAATCACGGGTGGTATTTACTTTAAAACAGAGTACCGGAAGACGGTGTATATTTTTTATAACAGAGTACAAAATGTGGTAGTATTTATTTCAAAACTGAGTACACAGGGAGGGAATATATTTTTTATAAGAGAGTACAAAGCGAGTTTGATTATTTTCTAAAACAGGGTAGAATCACAGGTTGTATTTACTTTAAAACAGAGTACCGGCAGAGGGAGAATATTTATTATAACAGAGTAAAAATTTAGGGTGTACAATTTTTACAACAGTGTAGAAACAGAAGGTGTATTTACTTTAAAACAGAGTACCGGCAGAGGGAGTATATTTTTTATCACAGAGTACAAAAGGAGTTAGTATTTATTTTAAAACTGAGTACACAGGGAGGGGATATATTTTATATAAGAGAGTACAAAGTGAGGGTGAATATTTCCTATAACAGAGTAGAATCGTAGGTTGTATTTACTTTAAAACAGAGTACCGTCAGAGGGAGTATATATTTTATGACAGAGTACAAATTTAGGGTGTACAATTTTACAACAGTGTAGAAACAGATGGTGTATTTACTTTAAAACAGAGTATCGGAAGAGGGAGTATATTTTTTATCACAGAGTACAAATTTAGGGTGTACAATTTTTATACCAGTGAAGAAAAAGAAGGTGAATTTACTTTAAAACCGAGTCCCGGTAGAGGGTGTATTTTTTTAAATAACAGAGTACAAAAGGAGGCAGTATTTATTTTAAAACTGAGTACACAGGGAGGGTATATATTTTATATAAGAGAGTACAAAGTGAGGGTGAATATTTTCTATAACAGAGTAGAATCACAGGTTGTATTTACTTTAAAACAGAGTACGTAGAGGAGTATATTTTTATCACAGATACAAATTAGGGTGTACAATTTTAAAAGTTAAAAAGAGGTGTATTTATTTAAAAAGAGTACGGCAGAGGAGTATATTTTATATCACAGAGTACAAATTTAGGGTGTACAATTTTTACAACAGTGAAGAAATAGAAGGTGTATTTACTTTAAAACAGAGTACCGGTAGAGGGAGTATATTTTTATCACAGAGTACAAAAGGATTTAGTATTTATTTTAAAACTGAGTACACAGGGAGGTTATATATTTTATATAAGAGAGTACAAAGTGATGGTGAATATTTTCTATAACAGAGTAGAATCACAAGATGTATTTACTTTAAAACAGAGTACCGGCAGAGGGAGTATATTTTTTATCACAGAGTACAAAAGGAGTTAGTATTTATCTTAAAACTGAGTACACAGGGAGGGTATATATTTTATATAAGACAGTACAAAGTGAGGGTGAGTATTTTCTAAAACAAACAGAGGAGAATCACAGGTTGTATTATTTTAAAACATAGTACCAGCAGAGGAAGTATATTTTTATCACAGAGTACAAAAGGAGGTAGTATTTATTTTAAAACTGAGGACACAGGGAGGGGATATATTTTATATAAGAGTGTACAAAGTGAGGGTGAATATTTTCTATAACAGAATAGAATTACATGTTGTATTTACTTTAAAACACTATACCGCTAGACGGTATATATTTTTTATAACAGAGTACAATTTTAGGGTGTACAATTTTTACAACAGTGTAGAAACAGAAGGTGTATTTATTTTAAGGCAGAGTACATTTAGAGGGTGTGTATTATTTATAACAGGGTACAAGATAAGGTTGTATTTATTTTAAAACTGAGTACACAGGGAGGGCATATATTTTATATAAGAGAGTACAAAGTGAGAGTGAATATGTTCTATAACATAGTAGAATCACGGGTGGTATTTACTTTAAAACAGAGTACCGGAAGACGGTGTATATTTTTTATAACAGAGTACAAAATGTGGTAGTATTTATTTCAAAACTGAGTACACAGGGAGGGAATATATTTTTATAAGAGAGTACAAAGCGAGTTTGATTATTTTCTAAAACAGGGTAGAATCACAGGTTGTATTTACTTTAAAACAGAGTACCGGCAGAGGGAGAATATTTATTATAACAGAGTAAAAATTTAGGGTGTACAATTTTTACAACAGTGTAGAAACAGAAGGTGTATTTACTTTAAAACAGAGTACCGGCAGAGGGAGTATATTTTTTATCACAGAGTACAAAAGGAGTTAGTATTTATTTTAAAACTGAGTACACAGGGAGGGGATATATTTTATATAAGAGAGTACAAAGTGAGGGTGAATATTTCCTATAACAGAGTAGAATCGTAGGTTGTATTTACTTTAAAACAGAGTACCGTCAGAGGGAGTATATTTTTTATGACAGAGTACAAATTTAGGGTGTACAATTTTACAACAGTGTAGAAACAGATGGTGTATTTACTTTAAAACAGAGTATGGAAGAGGGAGTATATTTTTTATCACAGAGTACAAATTTAGGGTGTAAATTTTTATACAGTGAAGAAGAAGGTATTTCTTACGAGTCCGGTAGCGGTGTATTTTTTAGAGTCAAAGGAGGATATTTATTTTAATAGTATAGGGAGGGTGTATATTTTATATAAGAGAGTAAAAAGTGATGGTGAATATTTTTATAAAGAGTAGAATCACAGTTGTATTTACTTTAAAACAGAGTACCGTAACGGTATATATTTATAACAGAGTACAAAGGAGTTAGTATTTATTTAACCTAGAAAAGGGATATATTTTATATAAGAATAAAAAGGTAATATTTTCAACAATAGAATCGTAGGTTTATTTCTTAAGAGCCAAGGGATATATTTAAATTAGGTGTAAATTTCAGTGAAAAAGGTTATTTACTTTAAAAAAGTAAGAGGGAGTATATTTTACAAGTACAAATAGGTTACAATTTTAAGTGAAGAAAGAGTGATTTACTTTAACCGAGTCCAGGTTATTTTTAAAAAGAGTACAAGGAGCAGTATTTATTTTAAACTGATATACAGGAGGGTTATATTTTATATAAGAGAGTAAAAAGTGATGGTGAATATTTACAGAGTAGATCAGTATTTACTTAAAACCAGTATATTATATAGAGCAAGGAGGTAGTATTTATTTTACCTAGTACACAGGGAGGGTATATGTTTTATATAAGAGAGTACAAAGTGAGGGGAATATTTTATAACAGAGTAGAATACAGATGTATTTACTTTAAACAGAGTACCGGCAGATTATATATATTTTATCCAGAGGTACAATTTAGGGTGTACAATTTTACAATAGTGTAGAATAAGAAGGTGTATTTACTTTAAAGCAGAGTACCGTAGAGGGTGTATATTTTTTATAATAGAGTACAAAGTAAGGGTGTATAATTTTTACACAGTGTAGAAATAGAAGATTTATTTATTTAAAAGAGTACATTTAGAGGGTGTTATTTTTTATACAGAGTCAAAGGAGGCAGTATTTATTTTACTGAGTACCTGGGAGGGTTAATATTTTATATAAGAGAGTACAAAGGCGTGTGAATATTTTATATATCATAGTAGAATACAGGTTATATTTTCTTTAAAACAGAGTACCGGCAGAGGGAGTATATTTTATATAACAGAGTACAAATTTAGGGTGTACAATTTTTACAACAGTGAAGAAATAGAAGGTGTATTTACTTTAAAACAGAGTACCGGCAGAGGGAGTATATTTTTATCACAGAGTACAAAAGGATTTAGTATTTATTTTAAAACTGAGTACACAGGGAGGGTATATATTTTATATAAGAGAGTACAAAGTGAGGGTGAATATTTCCTATAACAGAGTAGAATCATAGGATGTATTTACTTAAAACAGAGTACCTCAGAGGGAGTATATTTTTATGACAGATACAAATTTAGGGTGTACAATTTTAAGTTAGAAATGTTATTTACTTAAGAGTGGAAAGGAGTATATTTTTAAAATAAATTATGTAAATTTAAGTGAGAAAAAGAAGGTGAATTTACTTTAAACCGAGTCCCGGTAGACGGTGTATTTTTTTTAAATAACAGAGTACAAAAGGAGGTAGTATTTATTTTAAACTGAGTATACAGGGAGGGTATATATTTTATATAAGAGAGTAAAAAGTGATGGTGAATATTTTCTATAACAGAGTAGAATCAAGGTTGTATTTACTTTAAAACAGAGTACCGGTTGACGGGGTATATTATTTATAACAGAGTACAAAAGGAGGTAGTATTTATTTTAAACCTGAGTACACAGGGAGGGTATATGTTTTATATAAGAGAGTACAAAGTGAGGGTGAATATTTTCTATAACAGAGTAGAATCACAGGATGTATTTACTTTAAAACAGAGTACCGGCAGATTGAGTATATATTTTATCACAGAGTGTACAAATTTAGGGTGTACAATTTTAACAATAGTGTAGAATAAGAAGGTGTATTTACTTTAAAGCAGAGTACCGCTAGAGGGTGTATATTTTTTATAATAGAGTACAAAGTAAGGGTGTATAATTTTTACAACAGTGTAGAAATAGAAGATTTATTTATTTTAAAACAGAGTATATTTAGAGGGTGTCTATTTTTTATAACAGAGTACAAAAGGAGGCAGTATTTATTTTAAAACTGAGTACACTGGGAGGGTTAATATTTTATATAAGAGAGTACAAAGTGCGTGTGAATATTTTATATATCATAGTAGAATCACAGGTTATATTTTCTTTAAAACAGAGTACCGGCAGAGGGAGTATATTTTATATCACAGAGTACAAATTTAGGGTGTACAATTTTTACAACAGTGTAGAAATAGAAGGTGTATTTACTTTAAAACAGAGTACCGGCAGAGGGAGTATATTTTTTATCACAGAGTACAGAAGGATTTAGTATTTATTTTAAAACTGAGTACACAGGGAGGTTATATATTTTATATAAGAGAGTACAAAGTGATGGTGAATATTTTCTATAACAGAGTAGAATCACAAGATGTATTTACTTTAAAACAGAGTACCGGCAGAGGGAGTATATTTTTTATCACAGAGTACAAAAGGAGTTAGTATTTATCTTAAAACTGAGTACACAGGGAGGGTATATATTTTATATAAGACAGTACAAAGTGAGGGTGAGTATTTTCTAAAACAAACAGAGGAGAATCACAGGTCGTATTATTTTAAAACATAGTACCAGCAGAGGAAGTATATTTTTATCACAGAGTACAAAAGGAGGTAGTATTTATTTTAAAACTGAGGACACAGGGAGGGGATATATTTTATATAAGAGTGTACAAAGTGAGGGTGAATATTTTCTATAACAGAATAGAATTACATGTTGTATTTACTTTAAAACACTATACCGCTAGACGGTATATATTTTTTATAACAGAGTACAATTTTAGGGTGTACAATTTTTACAACAGTGTAGAAACAGAAGGTGTATTTATTTTAAGGCAGAGTACATTTAGAGGGTGTGTATTATTTATAACAGGGTACAAGATAAGGTTGTATTTATTTTAAAACTGAGTACACAGGGAGGGCATATATTTTATATAAGAGAGTACAAAGTGAGAGTGAATATGTTCTATAACATAGTAGAATCACGGGTGGTATTTACTTTAAAACAGAGTACCGGAAGACGGTGTATATTTTTTATAACAGAGTACAAAATGTGGTAGTATTTATTTCAAAACTGAGTACACAGGGAGGGAATATATTTTTTATAAGAGAGTACAAAGCGAGTTTGATTATTTTCTAAAACAGGGTAGAATCACAGGTTGTATTTACTTTAAAACAGAGTACCGGCAGAGGGAGAATATTTATTATAACAGAGTAAAAATTTAGGGTGTACAATTTTTACAACAGTGTAGAAACAGAAGGTGTATTTACTTTAAAACAGAGTACCGGCAGAGGGAGTATATTTATTATCACAGAGTACAAAAGGAGTTAGTATTTATTTTAAAACTGAGTACACAGGGAGGGGATATATTTTATATAAGAGAGTACAAAGTGAGGGTGAATATTTCCTATAACAGAGTAGAATCGTAGGTTGTATTTACTTTAAAACAGAGTACCGTCAGAGGGAGTATATTTTTTATGACAGAGTACAAATTTAGGGTGTACAATTTTACAACAGTGTAGAAACAGATGGTGTATTTACTTTAAAACAGAGTATCGGAAGAGGGAGTATATTTTTTATCACAGAGTACAAATTTAGGGTGTACAATTTTTATACCAGTGAAGAAAAAGAAGGTGAATTTACTTTAAAACCGAGTCCCGGTAGACGGTGTATTTTTTTTAAATAACAGAGTACAAAAGGAGGCAGTATTTATTTTAAAACTGAGTATACAGGGAGGGTGTATATTTTATATAAGAGAGTAAAAAGTGATGGTGAATATTTTCTATAACAGAGTAGAATCACAGGTTGTATTTACTTTAAAACAGAGTACCGGTTGACGGGGTATATTATTTATAACAGAGTACAAAAGGAGGTAGTATTTATTTTAAACCTGAATACACAGGGAGGGTATATGTTTTATATAAGAGAGTACAAAGTGAGGGTGAATATTTTCTATAACAGAGTAGAATCACAGGATGTATTTACTTTAAAACAGAGTACCGGCAGATTGAGTATATATTTTATCACAGAGTGTACAAATTTAGGGTGTACAATTTTAACAATAGTGTAGAATAAGAAGGTGTATTTACTTTAAAGCAGAGTACCGCTAGAGGGTGTATATTTTTTATAATAGAGTACAAAGTAAGGGTGTATAATTTTTACAACAGTGTAGAAATAGAAGATTTATTTATTTTAAAACAGAGTACATTTAGAGGGTGTCTATTTTTTATAACAGAGTACAAAAGGAGGCAGTATTTATTTTAAAACTGAGTACACTGGGAGGGTTAATATTTTATATAAGAGAGTACAAAGTGCGTGTGAATATTTTATATATCATAGTAGAATCACAGGTTATATTTTCTTTAAAACAGAGTACCGGCAGAGGGAGTATATTTTATATCACAGAGTACAAATTTAGGGTGTACAATTTTTACAACAGTGTAGAAATAGAAGGTGTATTTACTTTAAAACAGAGTACCGGCAGAGGGAGTATAATTTTTATCACAGAGTACAGAAGGATTTAGTATTTATTTTAAAACTGAGTACACAGGGAGGTTATATATTTTATATAAGAGAGTACAAAGTGATGGTGAATATTTTCTATAACAGAGTAGAATCACAAGATGTATTTACTTTAAAACAGAGTACCGGCAGAGGGAGTATATTTTTTATCACAGAGTACAAAAGGAGTTAGTATTTATCTTAAAACTGAGTACACAGGGAGGGTATATATTTTATATAAGACAGTACAAAGTGAGGGTGAGTATTTTCTAAAACAAACAGAGGAGAATCACAGGTTGTATTATTTTAAAACATAGTACCAGCAGAGGAAGTATATTTTTATCACAGAGTACAAAAGGAGGTAGTATTTATTTTAAAACTGAGGACACAGGGAGGGGATATATTTTATATAAGAGTGTACAAAGTGAGGGTGAATATTTTCTATAACAGAATAGAATTACATGTTGTATTTACTTTAAAACACTATACCGCTAGACGGTATATATTTTTTATAACAGAGTACAATTTTAGGGTGTACAATTTTTACAACAGTGTAGAAACAGAAGGTGTATTTATTTTAAGGCAGAGTACATTTAGAGGGTGTGTATTATTTATAACAGGGTACAAGATAAGGTTGTATTTATTTTAAAACTGAGTACACAGGGAGGGCATATATTTTATATAAGAGAGTACAAAGTGAGAGTGAATATGTTCTATAACATAGTAGAATCACGGGTGGTATTTACTTTAAAACAGAGTACCGGAAGACGGTGTATATTTTTTATAACAGAGTACAAAATGTGGTAGTATTTATTTCAAAACTGAGTACACAGGGAGGGAATATATTTTTTATAAGAGAGTACAAAGCGAGTTTGATTATTTTCTAAAACAGGGTAGAATCACAGGTTGTATTTACTTTAAAACAGAGTACCGGCAGAGGGAGAATATTTATTATAACAGAGTAAAAATTTAGGGTGTACAATTTTTACAACAGTGTAGAAACAGAAGGTGTATTTACTTTAAAACAGAGTACCGGCAGAGGGAGTATATTTTTTATCACAGAGTACAAAAGGAGTTAGTATTTATTTTAAAACTGAGTACACAGGGAGGGGATATATTTTATATAAGAGAGTACAAAGTGAGGGTGAATATTTCCTATAACAGAGTAGAATCGTAGGTTGTATTTACTTTAAAACAGAGTACCGTCAGAGGGAGTATATTTTTTATGACAGAGTACAAATTTAGGGTGTACAATTTTACAACAGTGTAGAAACAGATGGTGTATTTACTTTAAAACAGAGTATCGGAAGAGGGAGTATATTTTTTATCACAGAGTACAAATTTAGGGTGTACAATTTTTATACCAGTGAAGAAAAAGAAGGTGAATTTACTTTAAAACCGAGTCCCGGTAGACGGTGTATTTTTTTAAATAACAGAGTACAAAAGGAGGCAGTATTTATTTTAAAACTGAGTATACAGGGAGGGTGTATATTTTATATAAGAGAGTAAAAAGTGATGGTGAATATTTTCTATAACAGAGTAGAATCACAGGTTGTATTTACTTTAAAACAGAGTACCGGTTGACGGGGTATATTATTTATAACAGAGTACAAAAGGAGGTAGTATTTATTTTAAACCTGAATACACAGGGAGGGTATATGTTTTATATAAGAGAGTACAAAGTGAGGGTGAATATTTTCTATAACAGAGTAGAATCACAGGATGTATTTACTTTAAAACAGAGTACTGGCAGATTGAGTATATATTTTATCACAGAGTGTACAAATTTAGGGTGTACAATTTTAACAATAGTGTAGAATAAGAAGGTGTATTTACTTTAAAGCAGAGTACCGCTAGAGGGTGTATATTTTTTATAATAGAGTACAAAGTAAGGGTGTATAATTTTTACAACAGTGTAGAAATAGAAGATTTATTTATTTTAAAACAGAGTACATTTAGAGGGTGTATATTTTTTATAACAGAGTACAAAAGGAGGCAGTATTTATTTTAAAACTGAGTACACTGGGAGGGTTAATATTTTATATAAGAGAGTACAAAGTGCGTGTGAATATTTTATATATCATAGTAGAATCACAGGTTATATTTTCTTTAAAACAGAGTACCGGCAGAGGGAGTATATTTTATATCACAGAGTACAAATTTAGGGTGTACAATTTTTACAACAGTGTAGAAATAGAAGGTGTATTTACTTTAAAACAGAGTACCGGCAGAGGGAGTATATTTTTTATCACAGAGTACAAAAGGATTTAGTATTTATTTTAAAACTGAGTACACAGGGAGGTTATATATTTTATATAAGAGAGTACAAAGTGAGGGTGAATATTTTCTATAACAGAGTAGAATCACAGGATGTATTTACTTTAAAACAGAGTACCAGAGAGGGAGTATATTTTTTATGACAGAGTACAAATTTAGGGTGTACAATTTTAAACAGTTAGAAACAGATGGTTATTTATTTAAAACAGAGTAGGAAGAGGAGTATATTTTATCACAAGTACAAATTTAGGGTGTACAATTTTTTCAGTGAAGAGAGTAATTTACTTTAAACCACAGAGGTGTATTTTTTATAAGAGTCAAAAGGAGGTAGTATTTATTTTACTAGTATACAGGGAGGGTATATATTTTATATAAGAGAGTAAAAAGTGATGGTGAATATTTTCTATAACAGAGTAGAATCACAGGTTGTATTTACTTTAAAACAGAGTACCGGTTGACGGGGTATATTATTTATAACAGAGTACAAAAGGAGGTAGTATTTATTTTAAACCTGAATACACAGGGAGGGTATATGTTTTATATAAGAGAGTACAAAGTGAGGGTGAATATTTTCTATAACAGAGTAGAATCACAGGATGTATTTACTTTAAAACAGAGTACCGGCAGATTGAGTATATATTTTATCACAGAGTGTACAAATTTAGGGTGTACAATTTTAACAATAGTGTAGAATAAGAAGGTGTATTTACTTTAAAGCAGAGTACCGCTAGAGGGTGTATATTTTTTATAATAGAGTACAAAGTAAGGGTGTATAATTTTTACAACAGTGTAGAAATAGAAGATTTATTTATTTTAAAACAGAGTACATTTAGAGGGTGTATATTTTTTATAACAGAGTACAAAAGGAGGCAGTATTTATTTTAAAACTGAGTACACTGGGAGGGTTAATATTTTATATAAGAGAGTACAAAGTGCGTGTGAATATTTTATATATCATAGTAGAATCACAGGTTATATTTTCTTTAAAACAGAGTACCGGCAGAGGGAGTATATTTTATATCACAGAGTACAAATTTAGGGTGTACAATTTTTACAACAGTGTAGAAATAGAAGGTGTATTTACTTTAAAACAGAGTACCGGCAGAGGGAGTATATTTTTTATCACAGAGTACAGAAGGATTTAGTATTTATTTTAAAACTGAGTACACAGGGAGGTTATATATTTTATATAAGAGAGTACAAAGTGATGGTGAATATTTTCTATAACAGAGTAGAATCACAAGATGTATTTACTTTAAAACAGAGTACCGGCAGAGGGAGTATATTTTTTATCACAGAGTACAAAAGGAGTTAGTATTTATCTTAAAACTGAGTACACAGGGAGGGTATATATTTTATATAAGACAGTACAAAGTGAGGGTGAGTATTTTCTAAAACAAACAGAGGAGAATCACAGGTCGTATTATTTTAAAACATAGTACCAGCAGAGGAAGTATATTTTTATCACAGAGTACAAAAGGAGGTAGTATTTATTTTAAAACTGAGGACACAGGGAGGGGATATATTTTATATAAGAGTGTACAAAGTGAGGGTGAATATTTTCTATAACAGAATAGAATTACATGTTGTATTTACTTTAAAACACTATACCGCTAGACGGTATATATTTTTTATAACAGAGTACAATTTTAGGGTGTACAATTTTTACAACAGTGTAGAAACAGAAGGTGTATTTATTTTAAGGCAGAGTACATTTAGAGGGTGTGTATTATTTATAACAGGGTACAAGATAAGGTTGTATTTATTTTAAAACTGAGTACACAGGGAGGGCATATATTTTATATAAGAGAGTACAAAGTGAGAGTGAATATGTTCTATAACATAGTAGAATCACGGGTGGTATTTACTTTAAAACAGAGTACCGGAAGACGGTGTATATTTTTTATAACAGAGTACAAAATGTGGTAGTATTTATTTCAAAACTGAGTACACAGGGAGGGAATATATTTTTTATAAGAGAGTACAAAGCGAGTTTGATTATTTTCTAAAACAGGGTAGAATCACAGGTTGTATTTACTTTAAAACAGAGTACCGGCAGAGGGAGAATATTTATTATAACAGAGTAAAAATTTAGGGTGTACAATTTTTACAACAGTGTAGAAACAGAAGGTGTATTTACTTTAAAACAGAGTACCGGCAGAGGGAGTATATTTTTTATCACAGAGTACAAAAGGAGTTAGTATTTATTTTAAAACTGAGTACACAGGGAGGGGATATATTTTATATAAGAGAGTACAAAGTGAGGGTGAATATTTCCTATAACAGAGTAGAATCGTAGGTTGTATTTACTTTAAAACAGAGTACCGTCAGAGGGAGTATATTTTTTATGACAGAGTACAAATTTAGGGTGTACAATTTTACAACAGTGTAGAAACAGATGGTGTATTTACTTTAAAACAGAGTATCGGAAGAGGGAGTATATTTTTTATCACAGAGTACAAATTTAGGGTGTACAATTTTTATACCAGTGAAGAAAAAGAAGGTGAATTTACTTTAAAACCGAGTCCCGGTAGACGGTGTATTTTTTTTAAATAACAGAGTACAAAAGGAGGCAGTATTTATTTTAAAACTGAGTATACAGGGAGGGTGTATATTTTATATAAGAGAGTAAAAAGTGATGGTGAATATTTTCTATAACAGAGTAGAATCACAGGTTGTATTTACTTTAAAACAGAGTACCGGTTGACGGGGTATATTATTTATAACAGAGTACAAAAGGAGGTAGTATTTATTTTAAACCTGAATACACAGGGAGGGTATATGTTTTATATAAGAGAGTACAAAGTGAGGGTGAATATTTTCTATAACAGAGTAGAATCACAGGATGTATTTACTTTAAAACAGAGTACCGGCAGAGTGAGTATATATTTTATCACAGAGTGTACAAATTTAGGGTGTACAATTTTAACAATAGTGTAGAATAAGAAGGTGTATTTACTTTAAAGCAGAGTACCGCTAGAGGGTGTATATTTTTTATAATAGAGTACAAAGTAAGGGTGTATAATTTTTATAACAGTGTAGAAATAGAAGATTTATTTATTTTAAAACAGAGTACATTTAGAGGGTGTATATTTTTTATAACAGAGTACAAAGTGAGTGTGAATATTTTATATAACATAGTAGAATCACAGGTTATATTTACTTTAAAACAGAGTACCGGCAGAGGGAGTATATTTTATATCACAGAGTACAAATTTAGGGTGTACAATTTTTACAACAGTGAAGAAATAGAAGGTGTATTTACTTTAAAACAGAGTACCGGCAGAGGGAGTATATTTTTTATCACAGAGTACAGAAGGATTTAGTATTTATTTTAAAACTGAGTACACAGGGAGGTTATATATTTTATATAAGAGAGTACAAAGTGATGGTGAATATTTTCTATAACAGAGTAGAATCACAAGATGTATTTACTTTAAAACAGAGTACCGGCAGAGGGAGTATATTTTTTATCACAGAGTACAAAAGGAGTTAGTATTTATCTTAAAACTGAGTACACAGGGAGGGTATATATTTTATATAAGACAGTACAAAGTGAGGGTGAGTATTTTCTAAAACAAACAGAGGAGAATCACAGGTCGTATTATTTTAAAACATAGTACCAGCAGAGGAAGTATATTTTTATCACAGAGTACAAAAGGAGGTAGTATTTATTTTAAAACTGAGGACACAGGGAGGGGATATATTTTATATAAGAGTGTACAAAGTGAGGGTGAATATTTTCTATAACAGAATAGAATTACATGTTGTATTTACTTTAAAACACTATACCGCTAGACGGTATATATTTTTTATAACAGAGTACAATTTTAGGGTGTACAATTTTTACAACAGTGTAGAAACAGAAGGTGTATTTATTTTAAGGCAGAGTACATTTAGAGGGTGTGTATTATTTATAACAGGGTACAAGATAAGGTTGTATTTATTTTAAAACTGAGTACACAGGGAGGGCATATATTTTATATAAGAGAGTACAAAGTGAGAGTGAATATGTTCTATAACATAGTAGAATCACGGGTGGTATTTACTTTAAAACAGAGTACCGGAAGACGGTGTATATTTTTTATAACAGAGTACAAAATGTGGTAGTATTTATTTCAAAACTGAGTACACAGGGAGGGAATATATTTTTTATAAGAGAGTACAAAGCGAGTTTGATTATTTTCTAAAACAGGGTAGAATCACAGGTTGTATTTACTTTAAAACAGAGTACCGGCAGAGGGAGAATATTTATTATAACAGAGTAAAAATTTAGGGTGTACAATTTTTACAACAGTGTAGAAACAGAAGGTGTATTTACTTTAAAACAGAGTACCGGCAGAGGGAGTATATTTTTTATCACAGAGTACAAAAGGAGTTAGTATTTATTTTAAAACTGAGTACACAGGGAGGGGATATATTTTATATAAGAGAGTACAAAGTGAGGGTGAATATTTCCTATAACAGAGTAGAATCGTAGGTTGTATTTACTTTAAAACAGAGTACCGTCAGAGGGAGTATATTTTTTATGACAGAGTACAAATTTAGGGTGTACAATTTTACAACAGTGTAGAAACAGATGGTGTATTTACTTTAAAACAGAGTATCGGAAGAGGGGAGTATATTTTTTATCACAGAGTACAAATTTAGGGTGTACAATTTTTATACCAGTGAAGAAAAAGAAGGTGAATTTACTTTAAAACCGAGTCCCGGTAGAGGGTGTATTTTTTTTAAATAACAGAGTACAAAAGGAGGCAGTATTTATTTTAAAACTGAGTATACAGGGAGGGTGTATATTTTATATAAGAGAGTAAAAAGTGATGGTGAATATTTTCTATAACAGAGTAGAATCACAGGTTGTATTTACTTTAAAACAGAGTACCGGTTGACGGGGTATATTATTTATAACAGAGTACAAAAGGAGGTAGTATTTATTTTAAACCTGAATACACAGGGAGGGTATATGTTTTATATAAGAGAGTACAAAGTGAGGGTGAATATTTTCTATAACAGAGTAGAATCACAGGATGTATTTACTTTAAAACAGAGTACCGGCAGATTGAGTATATATTTTATCACAGAGTGTACAAATTTAGGGTGTACAATTTTAACAATAGTGTAGAATAAGAAGGTGTATTTACTTTAAAGCAGAGTACCGCTAGAGGGTGTATATTTTTTATAATAGAGTACAAAGTAAGGGTGTATAATTTTTACAACAGTGTAGAAATAGAAGATTTATTTATTTTAAAACAGAGTACATTTAGAGGGTGTCTATTTTTTATAACAGAGTACAAAAGGAGGCAGTATTTATTTTAAAACTGAGTACACTGGGAGGGTTAATATTTTATATAAGAGAGTACAAAGTGCGTGTGAATATTTTATATAACAGAGTAGAATCACAGGTTATATTTTACTTTAAAACAGAGTACCGGCAGAGGGAGTATATTTTTTATAACAGAGTACAAAATGTAGGTAGTATTTATTTTAAAACTGAGTACACAGGGAGGGTATATATTTTTTATAAGAGAGTACAAAGTGAGTGTGATTATTTTCTATAACAGAGTAGAATCACAGGTTGTATTTACTTTAAAACAGAGTACCGGCAGAGGGAGTATATTTATTATAACAGAGTAAAAATTTAGGGTGTAAAATTTTAACAACAGTGTAGAAACACAAGGTGTATTTACTTTAAAACAGAGTACCGGCAGAGGGAGTATATTTTTTATCACAGAGTACAAATTTAGGGTGTACAATTTTTACAACAGTGTAGAAATAGATGG